>VWYO01013856.1:57106-74858 GCA_013400275.1 Rhadina sibilatrix | reverse complement strand
CGGCCGCGCTGCCGCCGCGGGAGCCGCCGGAGCCCGGCAGTGCCTAGCGCGGGCTGCGGGCTTTCTGCAAGTCATCGGGGCTGGCGGACGCGCCCCCGCTGCCCTCCCGCTCCCCCAGCCCAGCGCATCCACTCGGGAATTATTTTTTATTTATTTATTTATTTATTTGTTCATTTATGTATTTATTTTCCTCCGCCGTGCTGTATGTACTGATTTCCTCGCCACCCGCCGCGGTTAACTTCCCTGTGACTCGGTTTAACACTTGAGACCTCCGTGGATGCTACTAAGAGCACTTCTCTTGCCTTTGCTGTCCCTTGCTGGGATCGGATTCACACTACCCGGACCCTGTGTGCCTGTATGTGTGTTCTGAGTGTCTTGACATTTTGGTTTTCTTTACAAGAGCTATGCATTAATTGTAACCAAGGTAAGACTCCCCGTTCTTGTTCCCTCATGTGCATGTTTAATTTAGATGTTTCTTTAAAGATGAAGTATGCAGTTTCTCTTAAACAGTGGAGTCATATGTAGCCCTTTCATTGATGAATACTTGTGAAATAGAAGCTTAGAACTTGCCAAAAAAGAGAGATCTATTTAGCAGATTTAGCTTGGCTCTACAAACTGCTCTGCTTTTCTCTGTTGCAGCAGCTGTGATGCTTAGAAGAGTAATTTGTGCCTTGTTTTGCTTTCCCTTTTCACAGACCTGTGAATGACCATAGGCTTGGCTTGACCTTGATTTTGACGGCTTTGTTGGAAGATCTGATGATGTGATTGCATGTCATGAGGTGATAGCTCTCCAGCCTCCGTGGCTCAGTGTATAAACCACTTCTGGCACGCTGTCACCCATGGACAATTCGGATTTTTCTTTTAAACAGTCCTTTTGGCTATTTTTATTTTCTCACTTCTCCTTTCCCCCTTGTTTCTCCTTAACGTTGGGAGCCTTATTCTATCATCTGATGTGATTGATAGTCCTGCTTCTCCGTGCTGCTGATTTCCCATTTAAACTACAATGGCTCTAAGTGGCAACTGCAGGACTTACCTTCCTGCTCGGGAGCAGGGCACGGGGCTGCACTCCTTCCCCGAGGTGGTGGAGCTCAACGTGGGCGGCCAGGTTTACTTCACTCGCCATTCCACCTTGGTTGGCACCCCTCACTCCCTGCTCTGGAAAATGTTCACCCCAAAGAGAGACACAGCCAACGATCTGGCCAAGGACTCCAAGGGAAGATTCTTCATCGACAGAGATGGTTTCCTTTTCCGTTACATTCTGGACTATCTCAGGGACAAGCAAGTGGTTCTGCCCGACCACTTCCCAGAGAAGGGAAGGCTCAAGAGGGAGGCTGAGTACTTCCAGCTCCCAGACTTGGTCAAGCTCCTGACTCCCGACGACAACAAGCAAAGCCCTGACGATTATTGCCACAGTGACTACGAAGAGGTGTCCCAGGGCAGTGACACCAGGATCTGCCCCGCCTCGTCGCTGCTGCCGCCGGACCGCAAGTGGGGATTCATCACCATCGGCTACCGTGGCTCGTGCACTATCGGCAGGGAGAGCCAAGCTGATGCCAAATTCAGGAGGGTCCCGAGGATTTTGGTTTGTGGAAGGATTTCTTTGGTCAAAGAGGTTTTCGGAGAAAGTTTGAATGAAAGCAGAGACCCGGACAGGGCTCCAGAAAGGTACACCTCCAGGTTCTATCTCAAGTTCAAGCACCTGGAGAGGGCTTTTGACATGTTGTCCGAGTGTGGATTCCACATGGTGGCCTGTAACTCCTCGGTGACGGCTTCCTTCGTCAACCAGTACACAGACGACAAGGTCTGGTCCAGCTACACCGAATACGTCTTCTACCGTAAGTACCAGCGGCAGTGCGGGGGGAGCTCCGGCTGCTCCCTGCCCTGGCCGAGCGCGGGCAGAGCCGGCTCCGGTGCCCCGCAGGCTCGGGCTGCGTTCGGATCCGGGGGCACACATTTCCGTGCGGGCTGTGCAGGTGAAGCGGGGCTGAGCTCGGCGGGCTAGGTGGCAGCACAGACTGCCGAAAGCGCCGTGCCCGGAGGACGCGGTGCCTCTGGCACGGTAAACCAGCACCTGAGTGCCTTGCACGCTCCCCGGGACACAAACCGAGGGTGCAAACGCTGCGAAATCCCTTACAAAAAACCTTCGACCGAGATTCACTTTGCAAAGGTACTAGCGGCTTGATAATCATCAGGCGCAGGCAGCCGAGCCATCTGTCAGCAGCCCTGACGCTTCCACGCAGGAGGGGAAAACTCAATTCCATCCCTCTGGCCGCGTTTCAGCGGGGCCCGCTCAGAGGCAGCTGCTGTGCCCTGGAATGAGGGCTCAGAGCAGGCAGGGGCAGGGGCTGGGCCCTGTTACACAACACGCTGTGGAAAAGCGAGTGTCCTCTCCAGAAGTGTGTGCCCTGCCTCCCGCAGTCACATCGGATCCGCGCTGCTCCGCTGGGCTGAGCCGCCACCGCTCCAGGGCTCATTAACTTCGGAGCGGATACCCAGGTACAGCCTGGTTACCAATGGTAACACCGGGGCAATCTGGGTCCTGTGAGTCTCTATCAGAAAATCATGCCACAGCTGCTGTGCTGAAACGTTTGAGAAGCTGTTTGCCTCCATTTTCATTTGAGGAGGATGAAGGATGGAACAGTTGCCCCGTCCATCAGGGTAGCCAGCTGCTGCTTTGGCCAGTGGCCTTGGGATAGAGGGACAGAGGGGTGGAGGGATAATGCAGAGCTGCTGCCCTGGGTGTGGTGCTCACGGTGAGCAGGCTCCTGGCGTAGGACGCTGACAAAAGTTTTTGATGGAAGATGCATCAGGAAGTGAACAGTTTGGGTGTAATTCCGTGGATTCAGCACCATCCACTCTTGAGTGGGGCTCAACAGGCAGCCCTAATCTGCTTATGCAATGAAGCTTAAGTTAGCATCCTGAAAAGCCATCTGGGTTTTTGACATCTGTAGATTTACTTAAAATTAGTTTTCTAGCTGGATTTCTTAGCAAAATAGTTCTAAGGTCATGGATCCGCTTATATATTCCAACAGGGATAGATGATTTGTGTTATTAAGAAGCTTCTGCTTGAAATTACAGTGTCTTGTACAAGTTCTAGGAGGAGAATTAATGTAGGTAAAGGAATGGATTAGAACAAATTGTGCTGGAATTTGTATTTAAAATAAGGAAAAAATATAAGTTCTTTACAGGCACAATGGTCTCTGCTAATTGAGGAGAGGATGAATGTACGTTTTCCGTGAATTAGCAAACACAGACTCCCGATTTTCATATTTCTCAAATTTTTGCCTGCAAGGATTGCTCATGGCTCCCACATCACTATAGCCAGGGAAGAGACCAAGAGGAGAGGTACCATAGAAATTCTGGAGAACAAAACTTCATAGCAGGTGCCACAATGTTCTCTCATCAGTTAAATTCAATTGAAGTTCCTGGAAAGGTTTCTGTCCAGTTCAGCAGGCTTTGCATTTGGCTCTGATCAGTTTTGTGGGGTTAGGACACTGGTACAGTTTCAGAGGTGGATTTTTCAGAGGGTCCTTCCCCAGGTAAAAGCCAAAGCCATGGCTGTGGTGCTGGAAGACCCTTTCTTGTCCCAGCCTGAGTGGTTCAGTTCTGCCCGGTGCTGCTGCCATGGAGCTCTGGCTCAGATCTTCCCTGGCCCCACACTCAGGGCTGGCTGCAGCTGATGCACCTGACAGCAGGCTCCAGAATTCACCTGGACCAAAAGAATTCCCTCCCCAAATCTCCTGAAATAATTTCATTCCAATTGTCCCAAAGCCATTTCATCTGGAACTTCGAGGACCGATAAAATTGACATCTGGCCTTGCAGTGGAACATGGCATCTCCTCTGCAGCTGCTTAGCCATAATTATTTATTTAAGTGCTGCCAACTGTGGCTATGCAAGCATTAATCCATCAAGCTGCTGTGAGCAGGTTAATGGGCCTGAACCTGGGAAGTGTCTAACACAGCTGGGGAGGCAGAGGCAAAGGTGGCCTTTGCAGGGCTGCTCAGGAACTCCTGTGAAAGGCCTTTTGGAGAAAATCTTCCTAGCTGAGAAAGGATGATTAGCTCCAAAGAAGGAAGAATACAGGCAAGGATGGTGTTTCAATACACCAAATACGTCGTATGCTGCAAATGCCACTGGGAAGGCAAATGCCTGTGGCTGGCATGAAGATAAAGAACATTTTTCATGTGCAAATCCATCTGACAGTGGCTGGGATGGACGGGAGGGGGTGTGAGCTGAGCAGCTCTCACAGGGTACAGCGTGTGCTGCTGTAGCACTGCACCATCACTATTGCACAGCCTCCCATCCCCACGGGCCCATGTCAGTGCTGTGAGGGTGCGTGGGGATCCGGGAGCGGCTTTCCCGACAGGAGCCCTGCAGGCTGAGCCTGGCACAGCCGGCCCCCAGCTGCTCGCGAGCAGGGCCGGGTGTGGGGACAACAGGGACACAGCCGGGCTCCAGCCCGCCCCAGCTGGGCGGGGGCACGGCGGGGCTCGGACACAGGCTGGGCTGGGCCGGTGGGAGCTGCCCTGAGCAGGTCTGTGGCACTCGGCTTCTGCGGGGGTGGGCACGGGGCACTGCCAGGCTCCTGCTCGCAGGAGGTGAGGTGGGGAGAGATCAGGGGCTGCTGGTGCATTTCCTTTCCCTCCGGTTTCTGCTACAGCAAAGACATTTGCTTCAATTTTCTACTGGCTATGGCTGGATTTCTGACCAGAACCATTTTGTGGGTTCCCCGCACTGTTTAATGATCTTAAAGTAAAACCTTATCTCCAAACTCTCTCGTTTTTGAAGAGGGTGAACAGCCTCTGCTTGGGTCTTCATTTTCACCTGTTTTCAAGCCTTTTTAACGTGATGAGCTGAAAGTGTGCACTTGAACATCTGGTGACGGTGCTTCTGGGGGCGGGGGCTGTGACAACAGCCGGGCTGGCTCAGCCCTCCCGAGCCTGGCCCCATTCCTGGGCCGTGGCAGCGCCGTGCTGCTCCCCACCAGAACCCACCAAGCAGCACTCTGCCTCCCTCCAGTCCCCCAGCTCTGCCAGCGCTGGGTGACACACTGCACGTGGCTGCTGGCACTGCCAGGAGAGCAGAAGAGCAGGGTGGGAAGGGAGAAGGGCTGAGCTGCTGCCAGCAGCACCGTGACACAGCGGGATGTGTGCGCCTGGCCTGCGGGGCAGCTGGGACCTCAGTGACACAGCCTGGCACGGCAGGAAGCTGCCTGCCAGCCCCATCTCAGATGGCTACTGCCCCAGCACTCTGGAGCTGTGCCCCTTCTCTCTCTGAGAAGGGCTGACAGTCAGGATGGTTGGTCTGACCTGGTGGAGCCTTCCCTTGCACAGCTGCACACGGGGAGCAGCCCAGGCACCTGCAGATGTGCAAAGGAAATTGTGAGATGTTCCTGGTGCTGCAGCTCTGGAAACCAAACAGGGATGGATGAGGCTCCTGCTCCTGCAGGCCTTTGCTGGAAACCTTTTGGATGCTGGGGCCTCTCCTTGCTCTGTGCAGGAGCTGGCCAGGTGTGCCCTGCAGCTGCAGGCAGGAGGCTGATGTGCAGGGATGTTTGTGAAGTCAGCTTCAGAGTATCCTGGGATAAACAGATGAATCCATTTGAGGGGGATGTGCAGGAGGAAGGAAAATGTCAGGTGATATTCCTCTGTCCATTGGACACAATTCCCTGGGATAATTCTGGTGTCTGTTTTACAAGAGGATCCATTTGGGATTGCTGCAGCCAGCTGGGGCCTGTCACTGTGCATGTGTGACTGAGATAAAGGATCCCATACTGATGTGCCTGCCACTGACTCATAAATCCATTGTGTGGCAGAAATTTGACTCACAAAACGGAGCAGTCTTTGCACAGTGACACCCACAGCTGTGCTGTCAAACGGGCAAGATGTGGGAGAGGAACATCACCCAGTTCTCTTTAAACCAATAATGTCACGTGATCCAGGAGCTGCTTCTGTCTGGTTTTAAATCAGCAAAGATCAAAATGACCCCAAAGCAAGCAAAATGAAGTCTAATCCAATGAATAATGCAAGCTTCTTCCCCGCTGACAGGAGATGTTTCTGTTTCCAGGTAATTATTGTCATCATCGATGCCTCTGGTCCCTCTTGCCAAAGCAAACCCTCTCACCAGGATGATCATCTGCAGGTGCTGGGGCTGCAGCCAGCCAGCTCTGTCAGTCTGCTCATGCCTGCAGGACCCTGCTCTGAGCTTTTTGCTCTCCCAGTTTGTCAGGGGAGACTGGAAAACCTGTAGAGTTGTTGATTAGAGTTACTCCATAGATGAGAACTGCTGTTATTTATTGGAAACCAGTTGCGTCAAATCTGATTGTCAGATTAGGTCAAGAATCTGCTGCTCAGGAAGCAAAGCAAAGCTTGATGAAGGAGTTGGTTGGATTTAGGGCTCAGAGTTCATTCTAACAATCTCCAGAAATGATGCTGAGGAAGCAGCAAGGATGGCTTTGGGTGCTGGCCTGTCTCTGCCCACTCCTCACTGGCAGTGGTTACCCTACCCCTGGGGTGTAACCTTTATGGGCTGCAATGGCTCTGTGCAGACCTGTTCCTGCTCCAAGCACCTCGTGGGGATGTGAGACCCCCTGCCCCAGCAGCAGCACAGCAGCCAGGCAGGCTCCTGCCAAGGACGAGCCTTGGCCCTCTGGCCCTCTGTCCCTCTGTTCTTCTGTCTCTCTGTCCCTCTGGCCCTCTGTTCTTCTGTCTCTCTGTCCCTCTGGGCCTCTGTCCCTCAGCGCCTTGGTCCCTCTGGCCCCTCAATCCCTCTGTCCCTTGGTCCCTCTGTCTCTCTGTCCCTCTGTCCTTCTGTCCCTCCATCCCTTTGTCCCTCAGTCCCTTGGTCCCTCTGGCCCTCAGTCCCTCTGTCCCTCCATCCCTCTGTCCTTGGTCCCTCTGTCTCTCTGTCCCTCTGGCCCTTTGTCCCTCTGTCCCTCCATCCCTCTGTCCCTTGGTCCCTCTGGCCCGTGACTCTGGAGGAGGGAAGGGGCTCTGTGTGTGAGGAGATAAACCAGCACTGCCTGCAGAGGTGTTGAGCGGGTTGTGGGCTGCAGTTTGTGCTGTCCCTCTCCTCCCAGGCTGCCAGGAGGGCAGTGTGCCAGGGGCACTGGGGCAGTGTGCCAGGGGCACTGGGAACAGCCCCGTGGGGCCGGGGCAGCCAGGGCCTGGCCGTGGGCAGCACTGAGGGCACATCCCTGCTGTCCCCAGCCACCACTGCAGGCACAGGGCCGGCAGGGAGGGACTGGAGGCACAGCCTCCCTGTGGTACTTGCAGTGCTGCTGCTGCTGCTGCTCTGTGATCCAGAAAAAGACCATAATGACTAAAGGATTAACCAAGGAGAGCTGGCATTTAGGGGGAAAAAAAAAAAAAAAATCAATGTATTTGAAAGTGCAGCCTTGATCTGGCTGTTTGCCAGGAGCAGCACACGAGGCCCCACAGCCCCGTCTGGGGAGCTGAGCAGGGTTTTTGGGAGCAGAAGTGTGCCAGAAGGGGCCCTGGGCATGGGCACTGCCTGCTTTGCTGCCCCGGGCTGGCCCCATCACCCCTGGCTGGGGCTGAGGAACCCCAGCCCCTCTCTGCAGCCCCTTCAGCCTGCCGAGGTCTGGTGTTTCCCAGAGTTTGCTGACGTGTACCTGTGGGTCTCAGGAAAACAGAATCGGAGTGAGGGAGAGTAAATAAGAAAACACAACCCGAGGTTTGCCGTTCAATANCCTCTGTCCCTTGGTCCCTCTGGCCCGTGACTCTGGAGGAGGGAAGGGGCTCTGTGTGTGAGGAGATAAACCAGCACTGCCTGCAGAGGTGTTGAGCGGGTTGTGGGCTGCAGTTTGTGCTGTCCCTCTCCTCCCAGGCTGCCAGGANCAGACAAACACCTCCTTGCAGCAGGTTGGGGTTTTTCCTGCCCAGCCATCCTGGATTTGTTTAATTTTGTAACCACGATATTTTCTCAGTTTCTTCTCTCTTTTTTTTTTTTTCTTCGGCTTTTCAAGTTCAAGGCTAACATGCAATAAATATGGAGACACGAAGCAAAATCTAAATTACATCTTTGCACACAGAAAGAAAAACCTTTTTTTTTCTTTGAGCTTTCCTGCTCAAAATTGTATTTTTTGTGAAGGAAGAAAATAGACTAGAGCGCTTTAGGCTTGGTGGAATCACTTCAATTGTCACTGAGGTGTAATGCAGCCTAAGCTGGCCAGACCCAAGAATCCTGTGGCAGTGATTCCCCGGCTACTTTCAGATGTACTCTAATTATTTCTGGAATACACTCAAACATTGCTGCCATTATCAGGCCTCCTAATGCTGCTCTCAGTGCTTAAGGAGCAGAGGAGCTCAAGCTGCAGATCTGCTGGGGTAAGGGAGGGTGGTGGTGTCCAGATGATTTGGGAGGTGCTGAACACCTGGAATGCCCCCTGGGTTCACCCAGGGCTGCTCTGAGGACTCAGGTGTGGTACAAAAGCTCAGGGCCTGAGGTGAGGTGTCCCTGCCTGGCTCAGGGCAGGAACCTGGTGTTACCCCTGGACCTGACTGAGGCCTTCCCAGCAGCTCTGGACTTACAGAGAGGGGCTCGTTACCAGGGTGACAGGGCTTCCAACCCAAACCATTCCATGGATCTACAGTTCTGTGACTTCTGGAACAAATGTCCCTCAGAATGAATGTTCCTTGGAGTGATTGTCCCTTGGCTTTATCTCTGCTAGCAGGGCCTGAGTAAATGAAATGGAGAATGCCCAGCAGAGCCCTGGGTGGGCTGTTTTCCTTCCTTTTCCCAAAGCAGCTTGCTAAGTCAGCTGTCTGATCATGTTTGAAGGAGAGCCAGTAGTCTGGAGCTGTTAGAGCTGTTTTGCATTTCAGTAGCTGGTCCAAGCCCTGTTGAAATGCCTGTAAATGTAAATTGGTCAATTGGAGGGTGACCCTGGTGACCCCTCTCTATCGAGTCTCACTCTGCCCTTCCCATCCAGGAGCTGCTCATACATCACTTGTGGTACAAATTTCCCTGCACTGCCTCTGAATCTCCTAACGACATGATTAACGATTTCCAGGAGTTCATTGATTAGCTGTTAGGGCAGCTAAAAAATTCCTCTAGCAGAAACAAAGTGAGGAGAGCTGTGGCAAACAGGGATGGCCACAGTTCTCCTCACTTTGTTTCTGCTAGAATCCTGAATGCTGGAATCCTGGAAATTCTGCTGCTGTGATGTTGAAGAGTGATCCCCAAACATTGAATGCCAAGGAGGAGAATGATCCTGAGCTTTGGAGAGTGTTCCTGGAACAGTCTGGAGGGAGCAGAAGCCTGAGGGATGCTCCCACCCTGGATCTGAGCAGGGGCTGCAGCTGGGAACACACCCAGCACTACCCTCCTGGATTCAGGCTTTGGCCAGGGCCTCAAAGTCAAGTTTAGAGGAAAAAAAAAAAAACCTTCTCTGCATATTTCGGAGGAGACTGATTTCAGGACTTCAGATTGAATTTCCATCAAACTGAATCAGAGTGTATTTTTACAGCGGAATTAAATCAGGCTGAAATAGAACCCAGTGGAACATGCTGATTTTGACTGAGTTTTGCACTTTAAAATATTTTCAAAGCCAAAAAACTCCAAGCAAAGCTTGGAGTGAGGAAAGACCACACCACCAGAGAGCTTGGGAAGGTGTCTGTGCTCCTGTGAAGGGATGTCACTGGGTTTCTCTCAGCTCAGACCTTTCCCGGGGTGGGCAAGCACACCCTGGTCCCCTGGAGGATCTCAGTGGCTGATCCCGAGGCAGGGGGTGAACAGGGCTCATTGCAAATCTGCCTTTGATGCTCCTATAAAAATGAGATTTTTGGCCACCACTTACACTGAATCCACCACCCAGGCTCTTGATGGGGCTGTCACAGACAGCTGGAAGAGAATTCTCTCTCACAGTGCCGTTGCCTCAGGGTGCTGTCATGTGGCAGCTGAGTGTAGGGGAAGCACTGAGGTGCCTCACTGAAGATCTCAAACCCCCTTGTTCCAACGTGCCAAAATCAATGACAAGGGATTTGAGGAGTTACTGCTCATTCTAAAAGTATGTTGGCTTTGGTTTTCTTTGGTGTCCTCTCCTGACCATCAATCAGTGCAGGGAACTGGGCCTCAAGAGCTGCTGGTGCTTTTTCCTTTGGTTTGACGTTGCAGCATAACTGTGGGGAAAATAAATGACCATCGTCCTCCTGTGGAACTGCAGAGGGAATTCTGCTTCTGAATTAATGGTCCAGTGGTGGTCAGTGGTAACATAATTTTTCTGCATAAATAATGCCATTTATTATATTATTGATGGCCTTTCTAGTTGATGTTACATTTATGGGCAGAAGAGCAGCTCAGGGGAGCTCGGGTTAATGGCAGGAGCTGCGCTGAGCCCAGCAGAGCTGCACCAGCTCCCCAGAGCAGAGCTGGCCCAGCATTGATGCCCTGGCAGGGTGTGCTCCCACGAGGGCTGGCTGATTGGAAAGGCTGCCTTGGCAAAACTCTCCTTGTGACACAGGGAATAGATTTAATCTGCTTTGGTGAGGTGCAGCTGGGCTTCCTTGAGAGGTCACTGTCAGGAAAATGTTGCTGAAAACTTCTTGGAAGTTGGGCTCCTTCTGTCTCAGGAGTTTGACTGTGACATGCTGTCACAGAACCCCAGAATCCTGGGATCACTGAGGCTGGAAAATCCCTCCCAGCCCATCGAGTCTCATCTGTGCCCATCCCCACCCTGTTCCCAGCCCAGAGCACTCAATGCCACCTCCAGCCCTTCCTGGGACACCTCCAGGGCTGGGAATCCAAACCTCCCTGGGCATTTCCAAGGCCTGAGCACCCTTTCCATGAGGAAATTCCTGCTGCTGTCCAAGCTGAGCCTCCCCTGGTCCAGCCTGAGGCTGTTCCCTCTCCTCCTGTCCCTGTTCCCTGGGAGCAGAGCCCGACCCCCCCAGCTGTCCCCTCCTGGCAGGGAGTTGTGCAGAGCCACAAGGTCCCCCCTGAGCCTCCTTTGCTCCAGGCTGAGCCCCTTTCCCAGCTCCCTCAGGGATTCTGCAGCCCCTTCCCAGCTCCCTTCCCTGGGCACGCTCCAGCTGAGGGGGCTGGAGCTGTCCCAGCCCTGGAGGTGCCCCAGCACAGGGGGCAGGCACTGCCCTGCCCTGCCTTAACCCCAGAGCTCTCTGTGACTCCTCCTGCCAGCACTGCACACGGTGACTCTGTCTCAATCCTGCCATCATCTCCTGAGCCACAGCCTGGTATTTAGAGAGGCTCTGTGCCCCAGCCTGAGGGGGTTCCCTTGGGTGCTGTTTAACCCAGCCCAGTGCAGCCCCCGAGTGGCTTTGCTCTCCCTGGCACAGCCACAATTACCAGGATGCAAAACCTCTCCTTTCTAGCTGGGAGGAGAGCAGTTTCCAGGTATTCTTGATTTCATTAATTTGTGAGCATTCAGGAGAACAAACCCTCTATTCTCGCAAGCCAATGCACTTGTATTATGTGAGGATTAAATCATTCCCTTCCCTCAGAGCAGAGTCTGCAGACAGAAACCTTCTCTGCCTTCCCCTGTGTAGACAAAGGACATTTAAATAAGGGTGCTGATAAAAATGCTTTCACTGGTAAAGACTTGATTAAAGAATCTGCTGCTTTAGAGTCCTGTAGGTGAAGGCAGAAGTCAAGAGGTGCCACTTCGTGCAGAAAGATTGAAAAGTTCATTTAAGTTTGGTCTGTGGGAAGAGTTTTCAAACTCAGTGACATCTCCAGTGCTGGGGAGAGCCCAGGTCCCAGATCTAGTGGAGGATCAAACCCTGCTCTAATTTATTTCCGTTTCTAAATCTTCAAAATACTTGACTGGTACCTAGGAAGCATCAACGTTCACTTTACACAAGTTCTCTGGCTTTAAGAATCCAAAGAATCTTTGCTGTGCTGAAACTGAAAAGGCTGGAGCTGCTCCATTTGAGACTGTCAATAACTGCCTCCCTTCCCTCCAGCAGCACCCACGTGTCCCCAGCAGGCTGGAACGAGGCAGGTGGCACGTTGGCAGCCAGGCCCTGCCCGTGTGGGAGGATGACAGATCTGCCCACCTCTCCCTGAGCATCTCCGCAGCCTCTTTGGATCACCAGATGAACCAGGGGATTCAGGGCTGCCTGAGGCTGCTCTGCTCCTGCCATGGGATGGTTCCCATCCCTGGGAATGCCTGCTGTGCCAGGCCCAGACAAATTCACTGCAGGAGCACAGGGCCTTGAGTCTGTGGATCCAGCAGCACCAGGCTTGGGATCCAACCGAGCCTGGCTGTGGGCAGGCAGCAGCCCTGGCTCCCACAGCAGCCCTGGCTGGCAACAGAGCAACCTGGGCTTCAACTGAACTTTGCTTCTCCTACTTTGGCTCGTGGCTTTGGTACAAACAGCAGCAGAATTCCAGCCTGGAGCAGAAAAGCTTCAGGGAGATCCAGTTGTGTCCCTGCAGTACTGCCCACGGCAGGGGTGGCACTGGGTGGGCTCTGTGGTCCCTTCCAGACCAAACCATCCCTGGTTCTGTGGCTCATGATGCTGAAGTGAGTCTAAAAACACTCACAGATTTTCTTTGCAAGAGGACAATCAACCCAGAGCCAGTGAGGGAAGAGCAAGCCCTCCCCCAAAGGCTTTGGAGCAGCTTCTGCTGATGGAAATGCAGCGGAAATGCAGCGTTCTCCTGAGGAAAGCTAAAAGCTACATGGCAGATAGTAAATAAATAATTGCAGGGAAACATTGCACATAGATTTCTTGGGCAACAGAACTTAATTAAATTTTGTGAACATGCCTACATAGTTCCATTGATCAGGAAAAAATGGATATGGGCTACGTCTGTAAGATTTACTTGCTTGGTTGTGTTTTGCCTTTTTTCCCTCCCTCAGCTTCACTCATTTTATATCCTGCAGTGGTGAGGGAGCACATTTCTGGTTTTCCTCCGTGAAGAAATTGATTCTGAGCAGCACAGGACATGATGTATGGTCTGTAACTCTACAATATTGCTAAGCAAAAAAAATTACTGAAGAAGGCTATGCAGATATTATATTAATTTCCATTTTAAAATGGATTTCTTCCTACTAGGACCAATAAAAAATATGCAAAGACTTTCAACAGCCTCTCTAGTAATGATTAATTAAAAGATGGGATAAATCTTGCTAGGCTAATTTAGCAAAGTAGGTTTTTTTAGGCACTTCACAGGAAAATTTTTGCCATTAAATCCAAACTTATACCTGATTTCACAATCCCAGCCACTCTGGCTCTGGCTGGGACCTCAGCCTTTCTTTGGCATCACAAGCAGAGTCAGGGAGTGTGGCTGGTGCCTGGCACAGGAGCAGAGGGACTGGGCACTCATAGCCACCTCTGGTGCCAGAGGTGGGACCCTTCCCATAGTGGTGATGGGTCCCCTTTGGAAAGGCTGAGCTCTCCTGGAAGGGCTGATCCCCTTCTGGAAGGGCTGATCTTTCCTCTGATGTCTCCTGGAAGGGCTGATCTTTCCTCTGATGTTTCCTGAAGGGTTGATCCCCCTTTGGAAGGGCCAATCTCTCCTGGCAGGGCTGATCTTTCCTCTGATCCCCCCTGAAGGGCTGATCCCTCCTCTGGAAGGGCTGATCCCCCTTTGAAAGGGCTGAGCTCTCCTGGCAGGGCTGATCTTTCCTCTGATCCCCCCTGAAGGGCTGATCCCTCTCTGGAAGGGTTGATCTCTCCTGAAGGACTGATCTCTCCTGAAGGACTGATCTCTCCTGAAGGACTGATCTTTCCTCTGATCCCCCCTGAAGGGCTGATCCCCCTTTGGAAGGGCTGATCTCTCTCCTGGAAGGGCTGATCTCTCTCCTGAAGGGCTGATCTCTCCTGAAGGACTGATCTCTCTCCTGAAGGGCTGATCTCTCTCCTGAAGGGCTGATCTTTCCCCTGATCCCCCCTGAAGGGCTGATCCCTCCTTTGGAAGGGCTGCACATGCTGCTGACTCTGCAGGATGGCAAATGGCTGCTGCTGTGGAGAACAGAATATATTCCATGAGAACCCAGAGGATTTTATTCTGCTCATATTTTACTGCTCAGGCACCCTGCCCAAATTTCCACCGGAGCTGTGAGGGCTCCTGGGGTGCTGCTGGTGGCCTGGGGCTGTTTCCCCCAGCCTGGGGAGGAGAAGCCCCTGGTTTGCTTTGCCCTGAGCTGCCTCCAGGCCCTTCCCCTCCCAGCAAACCCCGGCCCCAGCAGGAGGGTTGGTGAGTGAGGGGGCTGCTGTCCTTGCTGCAGCATTGGGAACTGGCATATTGGTGAGGCATTAAAATTCCGATGAAACAGATGGTGTCAGGATTTAAACTTATGCTTATGAGATGCAGATGGTCCAAGGAGTGAACTTGTTCACCAGTTATTTTTATTTTGAACAGGTTAAGAACAAATTACTCTCTGACTATTGTTACTGCTCTGCTTGTCATTTCTTCTTTCCCTGGGTGTGTTTGTGTCTGTGCACATGGACAAGCCTCAGGATCTCTTTTCCATGGAATGACAGACTGAAATAGCCCAATTTCTGCCTAAAATGCCTCTCTCTCTGTTTTATTTACTGTTCCCATGTGCTCAGCCCAGCCTCCTCAGGAAAGACTGTCCCTGTGCCCAGGTGCTGCCCAGGCTCTTGGGGAGGCAGCCCTGGCCCCCAACCCTTCCCTGGCAGGGCTTGCACCCCTGAGGGGCTGAGGATGGCAGGGCAGCTTTCTGCTGACCCCACTTTTACACCGTAAGGATGTGATTATCTAACCCTGTCATGAAACACGGGGTTGTATTCTTGTCATAACTGATAAACTTGTTTCATTTTTTATAGAAAGAAAATACATGTACTGCTACAAATTATTAATGTCCACCTGAATATTTTACAGCCAGCACGCAGCACTAATTTCCAAGCAAAGGCCCCGGTGTTTGGCACAAAGCCCCTGTGTACATGTCCCAGCTTGGACCCCCCTGCCCCACGCTCAGAGGGGAAGCCAGGAGCTCCATTCAGCCACAGCCCCCCTGTGCCAGCCCTGGCTGGGCTCTGTCCCTGTCCCTGCTGGGGCTGCAGCCTCCTGGGAGGGTGAGGTGTGACACGGAGCTGCCTCTTGCAGGAGCTTTGCTGTGTGCAGCTGCTCAAGGGGAGCTGCTGCCAGCTGGTGCTGGTGTTTAATTTAGAGCCCAGTCCAGAGAGCAGGAAAGTCCCAGAGCTTCTCACGGCTGAAACAAGCTGGAGGTGTTTGAGATCTGTAGATTGGGGAGAACAACATTTCCCAAGGGTTGAAGCGTTGGGGAAGTGTCTGCCCAGCCTACCCCTAGCAAGGAACACACTGCTGAGCTCTGACTGTGATCGAGTGCCTGGGCCAGCAAAAATAAATCTTCTTCTGTTCCCTGTCCTTGGTGCAGTTCCCGTGTCTGTCCCGGAGCAGGCTGCAGGGGAGGGCCCCACAAAACCCCACAAACATATGGCCAAGGGCAAAGGCAGCCGTGCAGGTGTGGGGTGATCAGGCTCAGCTATTCCTCCCTCGTGCCTGCTGCCATTACTCATCCTCTCTCCCGCATGCAAATGTGCAATCACAGATCTCCCTGCTAAAGCCCACGGTGCTTTGGTGGCTCTGTTCCCACCCTTCCAACGCAGCAGGTCTGGGAATGTGGCGCTGAGGGGACAGAGGACCCGGGGCCCCCATCCCACCCCTGCTCAGGGCCCTCTCCCTTTTCTCTGCTTCCTGGGAAACTGGTGGAGATTTGAAGGGTTTTGGAGGGTGCAGGGGCTGGCCGAGAGCTGCAGGAAGGCTGAGGGATGCTGGACCACCTCTCCAAAGGCTGTGAGAGCCTGGTCCCTGCAGGGCTGGCATGTCCCCTCTCGCTGGGGCAGCTGATGGCTTGGGCTTTGGGGATACCCTGGAGCACAACGAATCACCCTCCCACCTCTTTCTGATAATTAGTATTTTCCATAATTATCCCGGGCAGGATGACATTGACCGAGAAGGCCTTGCCACAGCCAGAGGTGTTTGCGCTGGTTTGGTTTCCCTCGGAGCAGCTGGGCGGGGCAGGGGCTGAGGGGAGCATCGGCACCGCTCTGCTCGGGGCTGAGGTCTCCGTGGGGCTGGGGGGATGACGAGGATTTGTTTCAGGACAAACATTACCCGGCTGTGATGGAGAGCACTGCCTGCCCTGCATCCTGCAGCTGCCAGCGGGCCAGCTCCCTGCGCCCACCTCCCACCCCTTCCTCCTCTCAAACAAAAATACAGGAACTTCCTGTGGCTGCTTCTGAGACAGGGGGTTGGAGAGCTCTGCAATATGAACCTCTTGCCCTTCACACCGTGTTTGAAACCTTGTCTTCAAACCTGAGCCGCTCTGGGCTGCGGGATGGGAGGGGCCACCCTCTGCCCCCAGTGCTGATCCCGTCTCTCCATCCCCCGGGAGACTCCCAAGGCGGTGGGGCCTCGCTGCTGGGCTCCTGCAGGAGCAGGGAGCAGCCTTACACTGCTCGTCTTCCCTGCTGGGAGCGCCGGGATCCTCCCGGACACAGCCCGTGGGACCGGGCTGCTCCATCCTCCCGACCCATCCCCACATTCCCTCTGCACACACTCCCGCTCCTGCCCGCAGTGCCCGCGGGATTCTCATCCCACTCAGCTCCTCCCACACATCACTGCATCTCCATCCCCATCCCCATCCCCATCCCCATCCCCATCTCCATCTCCATCTCCATCTCCATCTCCATCTCCATCTCCATCTCCATCATCTCCATCTCCATGGCTTGGCATCGAGGCAGGCCTGAGATCAGTGTCTGCCCGTCTGCCAAAGCAAACAGAACAGAATTCCAAGTGTCCTCTGTGCTGTTGGTGACATAGCCCAGCGCCCCGGGGTCAGGGAGAATCCCCTGTACCCAAATTCCCTGCACCTGACCCTGCCAGGTTTCTCCACTGCAAGGAATAATCATCAGTAGCTTTTGGTGAGTGAAGTAAATGGAATAACAAGTGGAATATCAGAGACACTGGGGAGTGTTTGCTCAGCTGGAGTGACAGCCTCAGTCCCATGCTATTTTTTGTTTGCAGATGCAGCTTTTACCGACCATGGCTATAGGACAGATTAAATATTGTTTGAAAAAGTGATCAGAGATTTTGTTTGCAACTGTGCTGTAGCTCTTCTCCAAATATTGGAAGGATTTTAAATTGGTTTGTATTGATAATGGCACTGTAATGCCTTTCCTTGCTTGTACAGATCATCAGTGGTTTAATGTGCTTATTCCCAAGGGATGCAGTGACTGAAAGGAAGAGATTAAGATAAACCTTAAAGAATGTTTCGTGGGGGAAAATTGTATTTCCTTTGAACAGGCTTTGTGTAAGGCCTTGGCTTGTACTTGTTAGTGCTGCTGTGAGCAGCGGGCACGGCCAGCGCCTGCTGATCCCTGCCTGCCACACTGAGCCCCAGTGCAGGAGGGAGATCCAGGTCAGGGATATTCCCAGAGCCTTTCAGAAAAGGGGCTCCCCCCTATCCTGTCCCTGTCCCTGTGCTGGTGGGGTGTGTCCCCACATTCCTGTGCCCACCCCTGTGGTTCCAGCAGGGCCGTGAGGGAGCTGGGCTGGGGGGCCCTGGGGCTGCAGCTCCAACCCAAAGCTTCCCCTCCCAGCTGGGAATGCAAATGGGGAGGTCTGGGCTGTGTGTGCTGCAGTGCTGTGTGTGCTTCACCGCTCTGCTCTGGGCTGTGCATGCTGCAGTGCTGTGTGAGCTACACTACTCTGCTCTGGGTTCTGTGTGCTGCACTGCTGTGTGAGCTGCACTGGTGTGTGTGCTGCAGTGCTGTC
>VWYO01013856.1:25165-39869 GCA_013400275.1 Rhadina sibilatrix | reverse complement strand
TCCTGCTCCCCTCCTGTGCCATGGAGAGGGAGCAGGGACGCCTTGGCACCATCCAGGGCTCTGTGTTCCCCTCCTGTGCCATGGAAAGGGAGCAGGAACACCTTGGCACCATCCAGGGCTCTGTGCTCCCCTCCTGTGCCATGGAAAGGGAGCAGGGACAGCTTGGCACCATCCAGGTGCTCCTGCTCCCCTCCCGTGCCTGGGCTCAGGTCTCAGGGTGACCTTGGCTCTGGCAGGCCCTGCTGAGGGGCTGTGGTCCATCCTTGGAGCTTTGGGGCCATCAGCACCTGCAGAGCTGCTGGAAGGAGTTCAGCAAACTTTGA
The DNA here is from genome assembly GCA_013400275.1 of Rhadina sibilatrix. Classification (NCBI taxonomy): domain Eukaryota; kingdom Metazoa; phylum Chordata; class Aves; order Passeriformes; family Phylloscopidae; genus Rhadina; species Rhadina sibilatrix. The sequence goes on along the minus strand of VWYO01013856.1, from coordinate 39,546 downwards.
ATCCTGCTCCAGGGGTTAGGTTCTTTCCCCACGGAGGAGCAGATCCTGATTTTAGTGCCCGTGTTTGTCAGCGTCCCTGGAGGTTTTGTTTCCTTGAGCTGCTCTCACTGCACAGGGTGCTGATTCCTCTGGCTGAGTCCTCGTCGAGGCGCTTGAGCTAAAAATGAAATGCAAATGTACAGGAGCTATTCCTGCTTTTTTTCAGCTGTAGAAAGCAGGAATTGGAAAGATAAATTACCATAGTCCGCTTTAAGCACATATTGCTGGGGAGCAAACACTAAAACATCAAAATAAAGCCTTTTTTTTCTTCTTCCCTCTTTTTAAAGCAAGAATATAATTATGCTCCATGGCTCTCACCAGAACACAGATCAAAGCCGCTCAGTAACTGCCCTTGGCTGTTTTGCTGTGGCTCTGGGTGGCACATCCAGTGCTTGCATGGGTGCCAGGGCTGCAGCTGGCACTGTAGGGAGCAGCCCTGGCACCAGGAGGGCTCTGTGGGCAAGGGGCACCTCTGTCCCTGCCAGCTCGGCGTGCTGAGGGCAGGAGGAGCAGCAGCAGCCCCCAGAGAGGTGTGGGGCTCCTGCCCTCAGCCCCTGGGCCTGTTTGCCAAGGCAAAGGCTGGGGGTAGGGAGATGCCTGCAGGCTCACTCAGTCACTTGTAGCCTCAGTGCCTGCTTGGCTCACTCTCATTTCAGATAAAAATCTCCCTCCCAAGCTCAGGAATGCCTAAAACACAACTCCCCCGACTCCCACTTTGCAGCAGGACAAATTGGATGCGCAGCACTGCCAGCCCTCAGCCTGGAAGCTGGCAATGGGCACGGGGTCATTTTCCCAGCAGCCAGGAGATTGTGCACAGATAGGACTATCCATCATTTCTAACACGGGCAGGCTCGGCAAAAAAAGAGACATCTCAAGACTGAAAGCAATTTCTATTTCCCCACAGAAATGTTCCCCTGTTTTAAAAATACAACAGTTCCTTTCTTGCTTTCCTTCCTTCCTGCGTGCCCCTCCTCCAGGGCCTGCTCCAGCACTGGTTTCTGGTTGCAGGGAAAATTCCCAGCTCCTGCTTCTCCATCAGGACGGGAACAGCCCCAGGAGAAAAGTCAGCTCTGGAGAGGAGACCTGAGGAGAAAGGGTGAGGGGAAAAAGGGAATGATCCAAGCGGGGAAAGGATGGTGTCCCTTGCAGGAGTGGGAGCTGCAGCATCACCAGGCTCAGCCTAAACCTCACACTGACAGACACTCACCTGTGGCCAGGTTAATGCCACACCACGTTTGGCCAAGGCCCAGATGAGGTCCCACATCCACAGGGATCCACTTTGATCCATTTTTGGTGGAGTTCTCATCCCTGGAGGTGGCACTCAGAGCTCTGGGCTGGGGACAAGGTGGGGATCAGGCACAGCTGGGACTGGATGGGATCCCAGCACAGATCCTGGGATTCTGTGCCCCATGTGCCACACACCTGAAAAGCAGCTTAGAACACCCTCAGTGAGTGTGGTGGTGGCAGGGCTGGCATCTACTCAAGATGTCTTGGAAGAATGACTTTGGAGAGCTGTCACGGTGACCTCCCCAAGAACTGCATGTGGACATTTGTGACACTGCAGAAAAGGAGCCTTTGCACCAGGGTATGGGAACAGATCACCACCTGGCTCGGGTTAAATCCAGAGGTTCTCTTTGGAAAAGAAGTTTTCAGAAGAAAAGAACAGTTCTCCTGAGCAGTGTTCTTCCTCATTTGCCCTTTCCCCAGGCTGTCAGAGGAAAACTCCCCATCTATGCCATGGCTGCTACTGGGTCCCAAAAAAAGTAGAGCCAGAGTTCCCCTGAAACGAACCAGGATATTAATTAAAATCTGTAATTGCAGAGCTCCTGAGCCAGTAATGATAGGATGTGTGAGTGTTTCTCTGTGATTCCTGTTAATCAAGAGGAGAGCCAAAGAAACAATACACTAATCACAAAAGTGAAGATTTCTGAGCACACAGTGATTGCTGAGGACCCAACTGCCACTGAGTGTCCCCGGGAGCTTCACACACAACGGCCTTTTGTGCCTTTGGTGCCTTTTGTGCCTTTCCAGTCTGCCTGGAACGGAAACCCCCGGGGCACTGAGGTGGGGCTGGTGATTTGTCTGCTGTAATTGCAGGGGGGTTTGGTCCCGGGAGGGGCTGAGCTCCCATCTGGCCACCTGCAAATCTTGAATCCCTGCCACTGCTGCTGGTTTGCTGAGACAAACCGGAGAGCCTGGCTGGGCACGGCTTCACCGAACCTGGGCCAGGTGATGCTGAGTCTGCTCCCATCACAGCCCTGCCCAGAGGAGCTGGAGGAGGGGAAAGGGAATGAGCCGTGGGGCAGGGCTCCCCAGAGTGCCCGTGCTGACCCTGAGCTCCCTGCACTCCCGGGGATGCAGCTGCCTGTGGCACCCGGGCTGTGGCAGGTTTGGTCACTGCTGAGTGTCCAGGGCCGGGCACTGCCCCGTGTGTGCCCCCGGGACAAGGTCACACCCTCTGTCCCCGTGTGGCACCGGCACCAGGGGTCAGTGCCAGCCCCAACCTGGGCTGAGCAGCACCCAGCAAAGGGAGAGCTCTAAGGAACTGCTTTGGAGATCTTTTCAGGAGAACCATCCCCAGCAGAGCAGCTGGAGATGGGGCTGGCAGAGCAAAGCTCAGCTGAAATCCAGCTGTGGGGCTGGGGCAGCTCAGCAGGCACTGCCCAGCTAGGCAAGGCTGGGGAGCTGTGGCCTTTCCCCAGGGCAGAGCAGCAGAACAAATCCTCTGAGCAGACCCTGCAGGAGCTCCTGGTGCCTGTGCAGGGGGTGGCTCCTCTCCCAGGTTATCTGAGGCTCTCCTGATCCCTGCGTTAATTCTCTCATCCCGCTTGTGCTTCTGGTTTGAGCTGCGTTTGTTGAGCAGGCAGTAAATCTGTCACTCCAGCAGGCGCCTAATTGAGCTACTCAGTCCCGGGAAGTCTTTGTTTTCTTTCAGAAGATAAATAAATACCATCCACCACAGTACTTCCTCTTCCCTCCCTCCTCCATCCATCCCTTTCCAAAGGACACGTTCCCGGTTAGCCGGCGGTGCTGCGCTGCCCGTTCCCCGCCGGCTGCAGGGGGGAGAGCAGCGCTGCCTGCAGCAGATCCCTCCCCGCTCCTGGGCACGCCAGGCTTGCTCGGGGCTCACCTGGAGCAGCCCCAGGCGCTGTCTGTGGGCTCTGGGAAGGAACAGAAACCCTTGGGTCTCCTCTGGCTCCATCCCGGTCCCAGCCTGAGCTGGGCACGGGGCTGTTCCCTGGGCAGTTTCTCCAGCCTGTGGAGGCAGCAGCCGTGCATCCCGTGTGCTGTGCCCAGCCCCGGGCAGGGCTCTGCACCCCTGCATGGACGGGGGGCTCTGCCCACACTCCAGGGCTGAGCTCTGGGAGCTGCAGCTGGGACCTGGCCCCTGCCAACAGCCCCCTGAACAAACCCCAAAACCCCAGCACAACAAAGCAGCAGAATGTCCTGCTGCTGCTGCTGCTGCTCCCGAGGTCAGGCAGGGTGTCAGGGCAGCAGTGCAGGGTGTCAGAGGCAGCAGTGCAGGATGGCAGAGACAGCAGTGCAGGGTGTCAGGGCAGCAGTGCAGGCACTCAGGGCAGCAGTGCAGAGTGTCAGGGCAGCAGTGCAGGCACTCAGGGGCAGCAGCTCCTGAGCTGAGGTCCTGTCCCTCCTCTCTGCTGTGCCCACCGTGCCCAGGGCAGAGCTGCAGGGGATGCCCCAGGGGCTGCCCCAGGCCTGCACTCAGCTCTGGCTCTCCGGGGAGGCTGTGCAGAGGTCAGAGCTGCCTGCTCTGCAGCAGGGGCTGCTTCCCCTGGCCCTGCCCTGGGGGCTGTTCGTGGTGACCCGGGCCTGGCTGTCCCAGAGCTCAGCTGGCCCCGTGCCCTGCCCCTGATCCCACACTGGCCTCACTGGGAGCAGCACTTTTTGCTGTGACAATAACTCTGTGTCAGACGTTTTACTGCTGAGCTCACGAGGCTGGCTCTAATGCTGGTTTGGGCCTTGAAATAAATTGCAGTTTCATCAGTTCCAGGATAAATCACTTAATGGAATTTCCCAGATGCTTTAAAATTAAGTTTGTATTCTCCTAAACAATGTCAGGCTCACTGCTGTGATGGAGGAGCTCTCACGGTTTACTAGAAAGTTGAACTTCTCTCTTTCTAGCTGGAAGTCCAGCTCCTGCTGCTTGGAGAGGGGCTGAGCAGGGTGTCCCTCGGGCTGAGCGTGGCACCTGTGGCAACACCGGGAGGTGTCTGACAGCACAAATCCCAGTGGATTCAGGTTTCAAAGCAGCTCAAGCTGCCGGTGGGGGCTGGAGGGGTTAGGATGCACTTCAAGGGTGTTCTTTGCTCTGCTGAGGGACTTGTCTGACCCCCCTGGTGTGAGGGTGGCTGGAATCTCCTGTTTCTGCAGAACAAGGTCACTGCCCAGCAGTGGGGAAGGGTCCCTGGGGGTCTGGAGACAACTCTGGTGACTGCAGTGTGACCCTGAGAGAGGAGGATCTTGCTCCAGGGGGAAATCCCAATGCTGCCAGCCAGCTGGTGATGCAGAAATGAAATCAGCTAGACAAAGGTTACTGTGGGGTTCTGGTGCTGAGGGAGCCAGGGGAGCCCCGGGCTGGCTTTTGTTTGCTTTGGAAGTGGATGAAGTGCTGGTGCTGGGCAGTTTATGGCTCTAAGGGGACAGGGGCTGCCCAGGTTTGGGGCAGCAGCACAGGGGGATCAGGCACCAAAGAGGAGGGAAAATCCTGCTGTGGGGAGAGCAGGCAGCAGGCAGGGCAGGGGCTCTGGGCTGGCAGACACTGCCCTGGCTTGGGTCTCGTGCTGCTCCCAGGCACTGCCAGCACCCACAGGGGCTTGGGGCACCCAGCTGCAGTGCCTGGGAGCAGGGCTGCAGCTCAGACTGCTGCATCCAGCCTGCCCTTCGGGCTGGGCCAGTCTGGTGAGCTGAGCTGCCTGAGACTGCTCCCTCTGGGTTCCTCTGCGGGGCAAATCCAGGTGCTGCAGGGTCCTGTGGGCTCACCTTCCAGCACAGGCTCTGAGCTGACCCTGCTTTCTCCAGGATATTCACGGGTTCTGCAATCTCACAGCTTCTCCTTCATCAGGCTGTTCTAAGCAGAGGTTCCCAAACGAGGATTGGGAAGGGAGGAGTGCACTGTGGGTGTGAGCACTGCTCCCCTGAACACCTGGGTGTCCTGAGGCCGTGTGCTGGGAATGCTCTGGGATCTCTGGTGGCACCTGGCCCCATCCAGCCTTGAGCCCCAGCCCAGGGGGGCCAGGGCTGGCTGTGCCTCGTGCTGCTGGGACACAAATGCCTTTTGCTACTCCTGGGTGTGCCTGTTCCCACTGCCATGGCACCGTCCCCCTCATCCTGAGCTGCGGCTGAAGGGTGTCAGGGCTCTTTGGGACTGGGGGCTCCCTTGGGACTGGGGGATCTTTTGGGCTGAGGGGGCTCCTTTGGGCTGTGGGCTCATTTGGGCTGAGGGGGCTCCTTTGGGCTGTGGGCTCATTTGGTCTGGAGGAGCTCCTTTGGGCTGTGGGCTCATTTGGGGTGTGGGGTTCCCCTTGGGACTAGAGGTCCCTTTGGGATGTGGGGGCTCCTTTGTGCTGGGGGCTCCTATGGGGAGTGAGGGCTCCTTTGGGGCTTGTTCAGGGCATGAGGGCTCCTTCAGGCGTGGGCAGTGGTGCCATGCAGCGCGTCCCAGCTGGCCCTGCTGGGATTCGTGCACTCTCCTCTCCACGTGTTGGGGCTTTTCCATCATTCCCAAGTGCTCTCCCAGTGCTTTCATAACGGTTCCAGCCACGCCATCAATATTTAAAGAGGCTGCGAGTGCTCATTTCCAGAGCTCCCTGGTGCAGGCAGCGGCTCCAGCCCAGTGCACAGGAAACTTCTGCTGGGCTCTCCACCCTCCCTTCTCCCAGGGATGGATTTGACTTTTATTATGGATATCCTGAAAGGAGGATACCAGAAAACATACATTAGACCAATAACCATATCATAAATATGTATTTGCACTGCAGCGGGCAAATTTATCTGCGGAATGATTTAAAACAAAATAAATTCGCGGGATAAATTATTCAATGATTAATATTTGACCAGGCGCAGTGTATGCAGAGTTACCTTAATCTGTTTGGAGGCCTGGGTAATGCACAGCCTCGTGCAGGATTTTTACAGCTGTTAAATATTAAGGGCCTCTTGGTCATGTGCACGGGGGCCCCATAAATCATTTTGTCTCTGTAAAGGGGCCTTGAAACACAAGTAAATCACTTTGCTGCTTGGTTTATGGCCCTTGCATGCAGCAAGAGAGATATAAAGAGGCTTAAGGTGTAAATGAGGATCTGACTCTGCTGGTCTGGGGTTTGTGATGTTCCCAATGCCAAACTCCCTGCGGGAAGCCGGAGCCAGAGGCAGCACACGCTGAGGTGGAGCAGCCCCCCAGCCTGTCCCATGGGCTGGCAGGGTCCTGGGGCCCCCCTGCCCTGCCCCAGCCCCCTGGCACCCCCCGGGCACCACGGGGTGAGCCCAGTGCCAGCCACTGTGCTGGGAGGAAGGGGCTGCCCTGGCAGTGACAGGGTGTCAGCTCAGCTCATCTGCTGCTCACCAAACTGTGTCTGAACCCCAAGCAGACGGGAGCCTCTGCCCCAGATACTGCTAATGCTGCTTTTAATTTTATTGTTGCTTAATATGTAAGAGAAATCTCTTCAACTCAGTGCAATCCATCAGCTGGCAGGATGGAAACTGCCGGAGCCAAGCTGTCACTGTGATATCATAACTAGAGCAAATGGCTTCTGATTTGGTGATGGCAACGAGACAGACCTTTAGCTGTAAATTATTCATGTACAGGACTAATACAGCAAACATTACAGACCATGCCAAAACACTCCTTGAATATTTGTTATGCTTGACTGCCATGCAGACCAAGGACTCCTTTGTCGCCGGCGGCCGCTGGTGAATCCCTGATCTTCAGCTGCTGCTTATCACAGCACAAAGGCAAGCGCCCATGAAATGAAATTTCACCCTATTAATTAAATATTTTGTGTTACAGATTAATCTCCCACATTGAGTAAGAGTTTGTTCTACTCTTTGTAGGCAGTAGGTTGAATTTGGGAGTGAACTACAATACCAGGCCCCAGCGAGTGGATAAATGCTGCTAAGCACAGCACCCTCCACAAGCACCCCAGACCCCGGGAGCCCGAGGCTTCCCAGGTGGAAAAGCTGCTCCTTGCTGGCACAAAGCTGCTGAGCTGCTCCCTCCTTGCTGTAAGAGAGCAGCCAGTGCACCCATGGGCCAGCTCTGACCCCACCTGGGACCCCTCTGTGCCCCCTGGGCCAGCCCTGGCCCCACCTGGGACCCCTCTGTGCCCCTTGGGCCAGCCTTGACCCCAGCTGGGACTCCTCTGAGCCCCCTGGGCCAGCCCTGACCCCATCTGGGACCCCTCAGTGACCTCTGGGCTAGCCCCTGCCTGTGGCACCTTGGGCAGGGTCCCACAGCAGCTCAGGTGTCACAGCTCAGCAGGAATCCCCCTGCTGCACCTGCAGCTTCTGCTGCTGCAGAGCAGAGCAGAGCTCTGTCTGGGAGCAGCTGGGCAAGGGTGCAAAGCCACCAGGGCCATCAGCAGGGCCTGTGGGGACTCAGGCCTGAGCAGCTCTCAGGAAGCTGAGCATGGTGTGAGCAGGAGCTTTCCTCACTCACTCAGGTGTTGAGCTGAAGCAGAAGCATTTGTGCTCCTGCAATGATAGTCTGGGCCTCTTTGCTCTGTTTATCCATCCCACCCCTGTGCAAACACGTGGATTCACACTTGTGGATTCACACTTGTGGATTCTCTGCTGCCTGGGCTGTGCTGGTGGCTGAGCAGGGATGCTGGCACGGGGCTGGTGCAGCCCTTGTGGGGCCAGGCCCTGCACCCCCAGGGCTTCCCCATGGCCGAGCGTGTCCCCCCCCCAAAAGCTGCAGCCTGGCTCTGAGAGCTCCAAGCACCAGATCCAGACCTCACAGCTGGTCAATAAATAATGACTATAAAACACCACAATGAGCCTCTTGACCAGCAGGTCACGCATGCATTTACAGAGTAATTTATCTTCCCTCAGCAAAGGAGCTGGGCTGCAGCCTTTGGTTCTCACCAGATAAAGCTGAAATAGAGCAATAGGTGAGATGTGAGCAGCTGCTCCCTGTGTCAGCACCCAGAAATTACTCCCCAAAACGAGCTCTAGATCATTTACTCCTGGCTGGGGGCTGACTTGAGGAGAGCTGAGAGAGAGCTTTTAAACCATGGGCTGCGGGGGTTTCCCCCCCTCCCCAGCACAGAGAGCCCCTTTGCCCTGCTGGGGTCAGTCTGTCTGTCAGGACATGGGGCAGAAGGACCTGCTTGGGTTCTGTGCTCTCTTGTGCCATGGAGCTTCCTCACTCCTTAACAAGCTCCTTCCCTGACCAAATTCCTTTGTTTCTGTAGCTGATTTGATGGCAGAAGGGCCCGGAAGGGTTCAGGAGGGAAGGAGGATTGGAAATGCCTCGAGCAATTGCTGTGATTAGAGCAGCTGCAGGCTCTGCTTCCCCAAACCCGCTCCTGTCTGAGGGCAGCTCCAGCCCTTCCTGGGACACCTCCAGGGATGGGCACTCCACACCTCCCTGGGCAGCCCCTGCCAGTGCCTGAGCACCCTTTCCATGGGGAAATTCTCCCTGAAATTCCTCCTGGCTGACTGTGCAGGTGGCACCTGCTGAGGCTGGGGGAGTGTGGGCAGTGCTGGGGGCGAGGGCTCCTGCCTGCCACCGCTGCCCCTCTGTGGGAAGAGCTGTTCAGCCCCTCCAGAAGGCATTTTGTGCCCTTCAGAGCAAAGTTACACAAATTGGATTCTGTTACCCTTGACTCCACAGCTCAAGCAGTTGAAGGCAACCCCAGCTGCCCCTCCAGGGCTGCTCTGGGAGCTCCATTCCCTGTGCTCCTGCCCGTGCCCTGCTTCCTGCATGTGGAGGTTTCCCCTGCAGCACCTGCAGGTCCCTGCCCAGCACCGTGGTGCTGCCCCTGCCCTGGCTCGGTGCCCTCCTCACCCCCTCAAACCCTCCACAGACAGGAAAAGCTTCTGATCCCAGAGCATTTAGGATTGCCCAGGCATGGGTAACTTAATTGGTCTTGAAACCGGCGCTGAAAATGTTTGGGATAAAGTAGTGTCTGGAGGGTCTCCCACTGCCTGCATTTATTTGATGCAAAAGTGCTTTGCTCAAGATGCTAAATCAGATAAACCAAACCATTCATTTCTGAAAGTTCAATTCACCACTTAGAGGATAGAAAATAAACCAAGCTAAGCCACAGCACCACTGAACAGCGAGATACGGGGTTTAAGGCAAAGCCCACTGTGCCTGGGAATGTTTCTCACATAAATCAAATTTATCTCTGTAGAGCAGAAGCCCAGTTTATGAGGTTCAGACAGGGAAAAAAAAATAAGAAAACTTCCAGAGAGGGTGTCTTAAATAGCTCATAAAACCCGAGCATCTGCCCCTATGGAAAGGGATATCTGATAGTCCCGGGGAAGCGCCGAGCTCGGCTCCAGGGGCTGGGAGCATCCCCCCCCTTCCTCCGGCAGCAGCGGCTCTGCTCGTGATCTGCTCCAGAGAGCCCCTGAGCAGCCGCCAGGGCTGTTCTGTGCCCCAGCCCCTCCCTGGTCTCTGGCAGAGCAGGAGAGGGGCCGGGGCTGTGGGGACGAGCCGCTGTCCCCGTGTCCGTCCTGCCCCGGGCTGGCACCGCTGCCTCTGCCGGAGCACACGGGGCTCGTTCCAGGAGGTGCCCGGGAATGCGCAGCTGGTCCGGGGCTGTGGAAAGGCAGCCAAACCCGAGCTGTTTGTCAGTGCCTGTGGCCGGGGGAAACGCCACCGTCATCCCAGGGGATAAATAAATAAACAGAGAATGAATGCCCTGGGGCGCTGCCGGGCAGCTCCTGCTGCCAGCGGTGCCTGCAGAACCACAGAAGCCCAGCGTGGTTTGCCTTGGAAAGGCCCTTAAATAGCAACTTGTTCCCAGCCCTGCTGTGGGCAGGGACTCCTGCTGCTATCCCAGCCCTGTCCAACGTGGCCTGGGACACTTCCAGGGACTGGCACTCCACCACTCCCCTGGACAGCCTGTTCCAATGCTTAACCAGCCTCTCAGTAAAGAAATTCTCCCTCTAGCAGTGCAACCTGGGCCTCCCCTGGGGCACCTTGAGGCCGTTTTCCCCTCTCCCATCCCTCACTGCCTGAGGAAGAGGCTGATGCTCCCATCGCAGCAACCTCTAATTAGGAGATCAGTAATGGCTTTAAGCAGGGAAGAGGGAAGTAATTTCCAAAGTAATTGTTTTCATAGGCATCTTTTTCAGCTGGATGTCTCAGCAGAGCCATTTCTGGCTGCTCTGCTGCCCTGGCCCTGTCCCTGTGCCTGGCCCAGGTGCAGCAGCCATGGTCTGTGTCCCTGTGTAATGGGGACATCCATCATGTCACTGTGCCCAGCCAGAGGCAGCTGTTCCTGCTGGCTCTGCTGCTGCCAGCCAGGCCTGGGGCTGAATGAGGCAGCAAGAAATCATAAACTCATTGTGGGCTGATGACTCCAGGCTGCTCCTGCAGCCCCTGTCACCTGTGCAGGTGTGCTCCGTGCTGCAAATGGGAGACACTCCCCTCCAGGCCCTGGGGCACCACTGGTGGAGCTGGTGTGCTCCATCTGCCACCCTTCACGTGGCACCCAGCATGGGCACTGAGCTTTGCCAGCTGGGGGAGTGTGCCAGGGACAGAAGGGGTTCCTCTCCCACAAGGGAGCAGCACCTGGCAGCGGCTCCCCTCCTCCCTGGGAGGCTGCCCAGGGTGAGCAGCAGGGCTGCATTCACTCACCTTTAGCAATATTTGCTTTCAATTCAAAGAATCTCCTCCCACCACCACCCTTTCTCAACAGTCACTTCAGCTGCGTGTTGTAAGAGCTCACTGCCTGCTGTAAAGCTCAATTATTGATTGATAGCCCTGTTATACAGCTTGGTTATTGAGTGATGGCATCATAGCCCCTGCTGTGCATGTGGGAGGTGTAGGGAGGTGAGGCAGAGACAGGAGGCTGGTGACCCTGGGGAGGAGGAGAACGGGACTGCAGAGCCCGGGAGGGCTGGCCAAGGAGCCCCTGTGAGCAGCTCCTGGGAAGGGTGACTTTTGGGAACAGCGCTGGAGCAGAGACAAAGGGACAAGGGGAGGATACTCCAAGAATAGCAAATCACTTGATACTGAGAGTAAAAGATGAGAGAGAAGAAACTGGAGCGGCGGCAGGAACAGAACAAAGGAGAGGTGAGAGGGGTGAGCGCTCCGTGTGACGATGGCACGCAGGGGCCACCACCAGGATCCAAGGAGACACAGATTTATGGACAGTGCAGATGAGGACCAGGTGGGAAATGAAAGGGAAGGGAGAACGGCATTAAATCATCAGGAGAAAAAAGTGAAACTCGGGCCTTTTAAAAGGAGAGCTGGGTTTGTTCCAGCTGTATCCAAAATAAAATATCGTGAGCAGACAGCAGAACTGTAGCTGGATTGAAAACTGCCTTACTCGTTGGCTGTTAGCAGAAACTCCTCATTTCAGTGCTGGTTATCTCTCAGCCTGGGGATTTCCCTGCCTGTCAAGCTGGTGCCCGTCACAGGGTGACAGTGAGTGACAGAGTGGCTGTCCCCCAGCTCCCCGTGCCCCGAGAGCTCTGTCCCTGCGGGGCTGCCTGCCCCAGCACGGCAGCACGCACCCAGCCTGTGCTGAACAGTTATTGAGCTTATTTGGTTCTTATGTCAAAACAGCTCTGTTGGGGTTTGGGCTGGAAAGCCAAACCCAACTGCTGCCCCCACTCAACCCATCCAGCGGTGCCTCCTGTCCCCAGGGCTGTCACGGACTCAGAGAGCTTGGCTGGGAAGGGATCTTAGAGGAAATTGAGCTCCAGCTCATGCAAACAGAACGGTATCAGAGCTGCCATCCTGGCAAGTGATGGAGGTGGAGCTGCCTGCAGTTCCTTGTGTCAGCCCTCACCTCTTCCCTGTCTGAATCTGCAGCTCTGTGCTCTTGTACCTGCCAGGGGGCAGGAGGAAACCAGGAGCTGGGTTCCTGTTCCCCTTTTTCACTCTGCTTCCTGAGATTTCTTTGCACGGATGTCATTTGTGGTGGGGGTAAAGGGGAACATGCAATTTATTCTCCATTATGTTCAGAGTAATGACAAGTCTTAAAATAGCTCTCAATTAGCGATTGATTGCAATTAATTGGAACAACATAGGCTGACATGATAGCTTCGGATCTCCAGAGCATTTTTGAGTTCATGAGCTCTAATTTCCAAAAATTCAAGAATGCTGGCTCCCACATTGCCACAACCATCTGTCAGCAGTTTCTCACACGGGTCTTCGAGAAGCAGGAGCAATAAACACTTTGGCTTTGCTAATTAAAGCAGGTGTCCAAACCCAGGCTCATTTCATGTAAACTGGGGGTTCCATAGAGGTATGGAAATATCCACCTATGCCCAGAGGGGCTGTGGGTTCCCAGCCCTGCAAGTGTCCATGGCCAGGCTGGCTGGGGCTCTGCTGACACTGCCCTCACCCTGCACCCTGCAAAGCTCTTCTGGGCAATTCCAGCGCTGGGGCAGCCTCAGGGGACCTGCCTTCTCATTATTCAGACCAATGTGGTTGTACTTGTGTTTTAATTACACACAGAATCACAGAATCACAGAATTTCTAGGTTGGAAGAGACCTTCAAGATTATCAAGTCCAACCCATGCTCCAACACCTCAACTAGACCATGGCACCAAGTGCCACATCCAGTCTTTGTTTAAACACATCCAGGGATGGTGACCTCCACCACCTCCCCGGGCAGGTCCTTTACAGTCCTTTATCACCCTTTCTGTGAGAAACCTTTTCCTAACATCCAAGCTATACTTCCCTTGGCACAGCTTGAGGCTGTGTCCTCTTGTTCTGTCAGTTGCTGCCTGGAGAAAGAGACCAACCCCCAGCTGATACAACCACCCTTCAGGAAGTCATAGAGAGTGATAAGATCACCTCTGAGTCTCCTTTTCTCTTTTTAATGCATGACTGGAGTATCTTTCTTAATAAGAGGTGCCATCCACCATCCTGCATCTCCTCCTTGGTTGTGGCTGCTGCTCTGCTGGCTGAGCAGAGGCTTCGTGTCTGTCACTGCAGGTCATCCAGACAGCACCAGGAAAACCCTGCTCCTTAGCCCAGGCTGCTTTCTTTCCATCAAACTTCACTTCCAAGGCCTTGAGCGTAAATTGAAAGTCACAGAGAGGGAAAGGGAAGGCTGTGTGAAAGTACTGGGTTAATATGGCATTGATAAATGAAAAAATATTCAGAAAAGTCTTAAATCTGTGGAGGCAAGGGTGAACTGGAAGAAGGAAGATGCAAATAGGAGCAGCTCTGAGTTCTCTGTGCTCCAAACTTACCCAAGCTGGAGTTGTTTAGCAGAACAGAAAGAGCAAATGCTGTGGGCATTTGAAAACTCAGTGTCAGGTTTTCATATCGACATCATTTTCCCAGAGGAAAATACTCTGAAATGCCTCAGTCCTGATGGCCAAATATTGTTTCTATTCACAGTCCTGGGAAAGGGGAGCCTGCAGCACTGAGCTATTCCTTCAGGTACTGCTGCTGTACTGGGATGCTGAATGCTGAATTCTGAGACCTCTTCCCCCAGAGCAGGATTGTCTGTTCTGTTCTCCCTCAGGCAGAGCCCTTGCTGAGCCAACACTGACAATGCCAGGGAGAGCTGCAAGGGTTCAGCTCTGCTCCTGCTCCAGCCTGGCCAGGGGGTCACTCTGTGGCTGGGCACTGATGGCAGGGGGCAGCAGGGGCTGGGGCACAGCCTGGGGCTCCAGGGCTCTCAGCTGGGGCTGGGGCACAGCCTGGGGCTCCAGGGCTCTCAGCTGGGGATGGGGCACAACCTGGGGCTCCAGAGCTCCCAGCTGGGGCTGGGGCACAGCCTGGGGCTCCAGGGCTCTCAGGGCAGGTTTGGCTGTGCAGCTCTGGGCTCCCAGGGCAGTCCTGGCTGTGCAGTTCTGGGCTCCCAGGGAGGTTTGGCTGTGCAGCTCTGGGCTCTCAGGGCAGTCCTGGCTGTGCAGTTCTGGGCTCTCAGGGCAGGTTTGGCTGTGCAGCTCTGGGCTCCCAGGGCAGTCTTGGCTGTGCAGCTCTGGGCTCCCAGGGAGGTTTGGCTGTGCAGTTCTGGGCTCTCAGGGAGGTTTGGCTGTGCAGCTCTGGGCTCCCAGGGCAGGTTTGGCTGTGCAGCTCTGGGCTCTCATGGAGGTTTGGCTGTGCAGTTCTGGGCTCCCAGGGAGGTTTGGCTGTGCAGTTCTGGGCTCTCAGGGAGGTTTGGCTGTGCAGCTCTGGGCTC
>VWYO01013856.1:11593-24985 GCA_013400275.1 Rhadina sibilatrix | reverse complement strand
TCTGGGCTCTCAGGGCAGTCCTGGCTGTGCAGTTCTGGGCTCCCAGGGCAGGCTGGGCTGTGCAGTTGTGGGCAGCACGGGGGCAGCAGCAGAGCCCAAGGTGTTCCTTGCACAGCTGGGTGATGCCCAGGGGGATGAAGTGACCATAGGAGGAGTTTTCCTCTCCAACTGCCAGGAGCTGTCTGTGAGGCCCGGGGTGCCCACAGCTTTCAGACAGCCTGGCAGTGTCCTGGCCACGGGAGCAGCTTCTCCCCAGCTCCCTGTGCCTCACCATCCTGCTGCTCACACTTCAGGCTGCTCCCTCCTCTCCAAATTTTAACTTCATCACATGTTACTTTGAGAAGATCCCTATATAAATATTTTGGCTCATTTAATATGCCTTCTGGTATTTTAGGTCTCTTTTTCTCCGCCATTTGGGGAACTTATTTTTATTTTCAAACAAATATGATACTCTTACAGAAGTTCACTTCCAGAACCGAGTGTTTTAGGGAAAATTGCAGGAGTGCTGGTAAAATGACAACGTGCTGGGAGACTCCTGATGGAAGTGTGTATGCTGCTGGGGACTGGCTGAAAATCACTGTGCACAAACAAGACAGACCAGGGAACAGTTCTGGGGTTTATATTGGGTTGGCAAGATCAGAATATTTTAATGGAAAGCACTTTGAACTAGAAATTTTAAATTTTAATTTAAATTGAATTCAAATCAGATGGCAGCACCCAGGTGTCCCCACCTGCCCCCAGAAGGGTAAAAAATTGTGTGAGCTTCCTGAGGGGGCTGGAACAGCCACAGGGTCTGCCTGTTCCCTCCCTTCCTTGGTTCCCTTCCTCCTCCCAGTTCCCTGCTCTCCCCAGATCCCTCTCCCCCACTCTCTGCTGCCTTTGAACATATGGGAGGGTTCAAACCAACGATGTTACTGCCAAGTCCTTCCCAGCTTTGTCTCTCACTGAAATTTTCCTGCAGATGCCTGATCCTAACTGCAGATAAATCCCAGGGTGTCCGTGCTGCTGCCAGGACAGATTCCAGGGCCTGGAATTTGTCATCATTCCTCAGCTTGCTCTGGACAGTTTTATTTAGGCAGGGGCATTTTCTGCTGACGAATCTGGCTCCATTACCAAGTGAGAATGTATTTATTAGAGCCCCAGTCAGAGCTTGGCCTCTCCTCAATCACAGCCCCTCGATTCCCGAGGGATGCAGACCCGTGTGGGGCCCCAGTGCCCGGTCAATCCATCTGTCCCATCCAACTGCACCAAGGCCCCCCTGGCCTCAGCCCCGGGCAATGCAGCTTGGACTGACCACGGGAACAATGGGATGTGTCTGAAAGCTCCAGCTCCTCATCCCTGGGTGCTGAGAGGTGAAAGGATCGTGCACAGGCTGGAAGCACAGCGGTGACAGGGCTGTACTGGGATGGGGGAGCTGGGGAGGTGACCAGGGGTGCCCCGGAGCTGGGGAGAGCCCTGTGCCCCCTGCCAGCCCTGCCCACCCCGGCACGCTGCTTAATTAGTGCTCAAAGGGGGATCAGGGGCTGCCAGGAGCCACAGCAGAGGACAGAAAGGGAGCAGGAGGCAGCAAAAGCCAGAACAGAGGAGAGGTGAAAGTCATGGACAGGAGGGAGAAAAGGAGCATGAAAAAGAAATAAATCAAACCAGCAGCAAAGCCCTAAAGCAGAAGGAGCAGGGAAAGGAATGAAAGGTGAGAAGACAACATAAATGGACCAGAGTGGATTGAGAACAGGAGGGAAATGGTTCAGGTGATGATTACAGGCTGGGAGGTTGGTGCAGCCACACACGTGCAGATAAATGAGCATCTGGATACAGAAAATATCCCTGTCTGCCTCAAAAACAGGCACCAGATGTGTCTGAGCCATTGCCTGGGGATGTTGTCCCTTCCCAGCCATGACAGCATCCCCAGCCTGCCCACAAACCTCAGGAAAGAGAGCTGTGCAAGCTGCAGGAACTGAATAAAGGGAACATCCTGGGAAGGAGCCTGAGAGGGCAGAGCTGTGGGAGAGCTCAGTCCCCAGCCCGGTGAGTGCCCTCCCACAGCTGGGATTTTCAGCCCAAATTCAAGAGGAGTAAAGATGAAAATCTTGAGATTTCCCAGAGGATGGAAATCTGTAACATTTGTTCTCAAATATGACAACATTTGTTTCTGGGCGCTGGGCCTTGGGGCATTTTTAGACCCCTCAGGGTGTTTCTGCAGCCCCCCTGCCACTGGGGTGGCACTGCCTGCTGGGGGCAGGGGGATGGGATGGGATGGGATGGGATGGGATGGGGTGGGATGGGATGGGATGGGATGGGGACAGGAGCCCTGCCCTGTGCCCCAGGACCGTCTGTGCTGGGCTGCTCACCCCAGGCTCAGCATCTCCCAGTTCAAACACTGCCCAGTGGTGTCTGAGCTGGGGGAGGGTCCCTGTTCCACCTCTCACCGTGAAAGCTCCTCACTGCCTTGTTTCACTCTCGGTTTCTGTCCCGGCTCCTCGCTCCTCCCCAGTTTTCTCACAGCATCTGGTCTCCTGCCCTGGGATTTCCCATTCCCTCCTCGCAGCCTGGTTGTTGGGAAGAAGGGAGAGGAGAAGGGGAAAACTGGGTGGCTGCTGGTTTGAGTGTCAATTATACATCAGAGGCTTTGCTGCTTCTTCAGAAGCTTCTAATAATAATTATTATAATTAGGGCACTGGGAGAGAGAGATGTGCTGAGATCAGGGAGGCAAGCAGGAAAGCCAGGCCAGAATTAATTAGCCACTTTTATCTAAGAATCTCCAAGCATTTAGACATTAATTAATGAGTGCTGTGGTTAAGTCAGCGCGGCGTTCCTTTGCTGCGGCTGCGGCGCGGGGCTCGGGCTCAGCCTCTCCTCGCCCACCCCGGGGCTGCTGCTGCTGCGGGGGCTTCCCCGGCAGCGCAGGGCACAGAAATGGTTCTGTGATCCCCTCGCTCCCCTCGGTCACCCTGAGGGCTCTGGGGAGAGCCGGCCCGGGCACACATCTGGGCAGATGTGCGCTGCTGCAGCCGGAGGCCCCCGGAGCAGCCGTGACCCAGGGGAGCAGAGGCTCTGCTGAGCCGGCCCGGCTGCCCGGACCTCCCAGCCCTGGCATCGGCCCCGGGGCTCGCACAAAACTCTTTCCTCAGGGCAAAGTCGTTTCTGTCTCCCGGCTCGCCCGCGGTGTGCCCATTGTTGGTGAATATTCATTAAGCGAAATTAGCATCTAATAGGTCTTAATTGACTTATAAAAGCCTTGTTTTGTGGTAATGAAGTCTGTTCTGTAGCCGTGCCTGATGGCAGCCGGTGGGTCCCTGTGCCCCAGCTGCCACCCCGGCTCAGCCCTTTCTTCTCCCCCACGGCCCGAGGAGGATGTGCCCGCCCGTCCCTGGGAGCGCCCAAAGCCACCCGGAGAGCCCTGGTGCCCTGGAAGGTGTCCCTGAGCACGGCAGGGGGGTTGTACCGAGGTTAACGTCCCCTCAGCCCCAGCCATCCTGGGACCGTGTGACATCCTGGGACCGTGTGACATCCCGGGACTGTGTGACATCCTGGGACTGTGTGACATCCTGGGACTGTGTGACATCCCTCAGCCCCAGCCATCTTGGGACCGTGTGACATCCCGGGACTGTGTGACATCCATCAGCCCCAGCCATCCCGGGACCGTGTGACATCCCGGGACTGTGTGACATCCCTTCAGCCCCAGCTGGAAGCAGAGTGTCGGCGGCCTGAGCGCTGTGCGGGTTTGCAGAGCTCCCGCTGGTGATCCCCGCAGTGCCCCGAGCCCTGCAGAGGGTGCCTGGGGCCGGGTGATGGGTTTGGGTGCTCGAGGCACAGCTTGAGCTTTGCTCCCTGCCCGGGTGAGCGCAGCCCTCGGGGTATCAGCTGCACTAAGGACCTGGGAGCCACACAGCTCCTGGAGGTGCTCTCAGAGCACGTGGGTCAGGGTTTTACAGGGGCTCAGTTCATAATGCCTTTGTCCAAGCCTAGAAATTGATAAAAAATTTCAATTTAGCCATTATTGACCGCTTTCAGACAAGACACAGGGCAGCTTTGAAGTGAGTCTGTAAATTAGAGCAGCCCTGCAGCTCCCAGACTGAGAGACTCCTTCATCATTGACAAGGAAGAGGAAGGAGGAGATGAGGAGGCTTCCTGACTTCTGGTTTTCCACCCGTTCCTGTAAATTGTGTGCACTGTGCTCCTGGCTGGGTGAGGATGCAGACACAGGAGGGCAGGGCAGTGCCAGCCAGGGGCTCTGGCCGTGCTCACAGCCCCGTCCCAGGCTCTGCTCCCGGGCTCAGGGGCTCTCAGTTGGCACCAACATCTATTTCTCCTTTTTTTCTTTTTCCTTGTTCGTCCATGGGGGTCTGCAGCTGGGGCAGAGCAGCAAAAATTCACCTCAGTCCGTGGTCCAAGGAAGTTTGCCCAGCTGGCCCCACAGGAGCTCTGGTGCAGCTGTGACCTGTCACCGCGTGTCCCTGTCACCGTGTGTCCCTGCCACCGTGTGTCCCTGCCATCACTGCCAACCCAGGGCAGAGCTGCAGCTCCAACCCCATTCTCTGCCTCTCCTCCAGCCCCTATCCTGCTGTGGGAGCCCCTCAGGCTTGGGTGTGACACTGGGGACAGGCTGTGGGAGCCCCTCAGGCTTGGGTGTGACACTGGGGACAGGCCTGGGTGTGACACTGGGGACAGGCTGTGGGAGCCCCTCAGGCTTGGGTGTGACACTGGGGACAGGCCTGGGTGTGACACTGGGGACAGGCTGTGGGAGCCCCTCAGGCCTGGGTGTGACACTGGGGATGGGCCTGGTGTGACACTGGGGACAGGGTGGCTCCCTGCCAGGCTCGGGCAGGGGCTGCACAGGGCAGGGCTCCCCTTGGCCGGGGCTGTCTTGGGGCTGGCAGTGGCCATTCCAGGCTGGGTGGATGCTCCTGCTGACCCTTCTCTCCGTGCTGGCCGTGCTGGCCAGGGCACAGAGCTGTTGTTCTCAGTGCCAGCTGTCCCTTGGTCATGGATTGCTGCGGCTGGGCAGGGCTCCAGCTGGAAAACAAAACCTCCAGCCCTGCAGGATCAGGAATTGTCACTGTCCTGGGCTGGGCTCAGGCAGATGAAGGACCCGGTGTCCTCAGAGCCTCTGGTCTGGGTGTGAGCAGGCCCCGTGTGTGGGGAGGCTGCTCTGGGGGTCAGGACTGGGGTTTGGGGAGGGAAGGGGGTGTTGGGGGTGATGCCTGCCAGGACAGAGGCTGGCAATGCTGGCTGCACCAGCTGGCTCTGCTGTGCAGCCTCAGAGCAGAAACGGTGTCTGGAGCAGTAAGGGGGGCCCCAGCCATGCTTGCTCACTCGGATACCCACGTGGTGGTTTCTCCCTGAGGATCTCAGGAGAAGTTCCAGCCCACACTGGACATTGAGCAGCACATGGAGCGGGGTGGATGGAGGAGCTCCAGGGCCAATGGCAACCAGCTGCTGTTGGGGATCTTTGCTGGCAGTTTGTGGTGATGTCCAGGGAAGGTCCCTGCAGGGTTCCTATGGCTGCCCTGCCAGCCCAGGGGGGTTCAACAGCCTGTCCTGGGGTGCGTGGGGATCTGGAGCTGCAGTAACCCGGGGCTCTCTGTCCCCCTGCAGGCGAGCCCTCCCGCTGGTCCTCGTCCCACTGCGACTGCTGCTGCAAGAACGGCAAGGGTGACAAGGAGGGCGAGAGCGGCACATCCTGCAACGAGCTGTCCACGTCGAGCTGTGACAGCCAGTCGGAGGCCAGCTCCCCTCAGGAGACCGTCATCTGCGGGCCTGTCACCCGCCAGCCCAACATCCAGACTCTGGACCGGCCGGCCAAGAAGGGGCCGGTGCAGCTGCTGCAGCAATCTGAGATCCGCAGGAAGAGCGACCTGCTCCGGACTCTCACCTCCGGCTCCCGGGAGTCCAACTCCAGCAAGAAAAAAGCGGTGAAGGAGAAGCTGTCCATTGAAGAGGAGCTGGAAAAATGTATCCAGGATTTCCTCAAAATCAAAATCCCGGAGAGGTTTCCCGAGAGGAAGCACCCCTGGCAATCGGAACTGCTGCGGAAGTACCACCTTTAGGGTCGGGTGGGGAGAGCACACGGCCTCGTTCCGTTAGAGCCAGATCCCAATAGACACAGCGTTCCCGAGAATAACCATTTGTTAGGTCACCGAAACCAAAACCCATCTCTAGTACTGCCTAATTTGCCTATTTCACCTTAACATTTCTAGTCGTAGGGGAAGGGTACTTTTGCAGTCCTGGAAGCACAATGACAAACGCTTTCGTTTGTAAACTCGGAGTCTTACACAAGCTGAAAACCTTAAGGGCACAGCCAGGCCCAGCCCAGGGGACCCTGGTGTGGCCCCGAGCGGGCAAGTTGGGTGCTGAGGGCTCCGTGCATCCCTCTGGGAGCACACCTGCCTGCAGGGAGGAGCCCAGCACAAAGCCCCAGCCCTGCCCCGGCAGTTTAAGCATGTGGATTTATATATGTGCATATATATATGTGTGTATATATATCTCTGTGTATATATATATATGTATATATATATCAATATATATTGCTTAAAGATTTTCTGGCTCTCTCCTTATAACTGCACTTTCTCAGAAAAGAGCATTTTTTTTTTTTCTTTTAGTCTGTGGATGTCCCGTTTCTTCTCCAGGCCTTTGAGGGCTGAACAGTAGAAACCCATTTCCCTGTCTCTCTCCTGCTCCCCCTCGCTGGGGCACTGTGAATGTCCCAGTGGAGACCGGGCTGCAGTCTGTGGGTTTGTGTCACCATCGGCAAACAGCTCGGTTTGCTTGGGATGCTCTTGTCCCTCTGCGTCCTCCCCGCTCCTCTTGTGTGTTCCGAGGCTCCCCGTGGGTTCAAGGAGAGCCGATCCCCGCTGGAACGCCGCAGGGACGGTTCTGGGCCGCCTGGGGACGCTGGGGAGGATGCTGGCTCCTGCAGGTGCCGGCTGTGTGTGCCAGGAGCAGCTGTCCCGGCTGGCGGGGACAGCGGGCACCGCGGCCCCTCTGCCCCAGCAGCCATCCCCAGCCCTCCCGGGGGCTCTGCCCTGGGAGCCGTCACTGCGGGAGGGAGCAGGGCAGTGCCAGGAGCACGCACGGCCCCGGAGGAGCTCCCTGTGTCCCCTCCCGCGGGTGGCACCGTGTGCCTGTGCCCTGTGTCCCGTGTCCCCCGGAGCCGTGGGA
The DNA here is from genome assembly GCA_013400275.1 of Rhadina sibilatrix. NCBI lineage: Eukaryota > Metazoa > Chordata > Aves > Passeriformes > Phylloscopidae > Rhadina > Rhadina sibilatrix. The sequence goes on along the minus strand of VWYO01013856.1, from coordinate 17,827 downwards.
AGGGAAAGGCTGGGCTGGTCCTGCACTGCCCCGGGGCCAGGGAGGGGCAGAGGGGTCGGGCTGGGGTTGGGGGGCATGGATCGGCCAGAGAGGGGGCTTGGCACCGGCACAGTGGGATTTGGCATCAGCTCTTTGTTTTCTAAAAGCACAGGAAGAAGATTTTTCTCTCTATATATGAATACAGAACTGAGGGCAGTGGCAGTGCTGGTGACACAGAACACTCGGATTGTGACTCAGTAAGTGTCCTGCAGGTTCCAGGGCTTCCCCTCCTAAATTCCAGGAGCTGCTGTGGGAGATGCTGTCCCACCTGCACAGGTTTTTTTCTGTGGTCCTGGCGCTGTTCCAGCCAGGAGGGCTCTTGGTGCCTGCAGGGCTCATCGCACCGGGCTGGCAGGAGCTCTGCAGTGTCCCAGGAGCCCACAGCTGTGTTTGGGGTCGGGTGCAGGTTTCCCTGTGAAAAAGGGAGCAATGCTTGTCCAGAGGGCTCGATAAGCAGGAGCTGGCTGCACCTCCCAGCGATGCCCCTGCAGGTGGCTGGAGAGTAGGGCTGGGGTGCGCGGCTGGGGTCACCTCTGGGATGGTGTAGGAGCAGGAGTCCCTGCCGGAGTTGTCCCTGCCGGAGCTGTCCCGGCCGGAGCTGTCCCTGCCGGAGCTGTCCCTGCCGGAGCTGTCCCTGGCAGAGCTGTCCCTGGCAGAGCTGTCCCTGCCGGAGCTGTCCCGGCCGGAGCTGTCCCTGCAGGAGCTGTCCCTGGCAGAGCTGTCCCTGCCGGAGCTGTCCCTGGCAGAGCTGTCCCTGCCGGAGCTGTCCCTGCCGGAGCTGTCCCTGCCGGAGCTGTCCCGGCCGGAGCTGTCCCTGCCGGAGCTGTCCCGGCCGGAGCTGTCCCTGCCGGAGCTGTCCCTGGCAGAGCTGTCCCTGCCGGAGCTGTCCCCCGTGTCGGTGCTGCAGAGCCGGGGCTGGGCAGGAGAGGCTCTGCCCGGGAAATGCTCAGTGAAGAGGCTCAGCACTTCCTGGGATTGTGTTTTAGAGCCAGTTCAGGGCTTAAGACATTCCCTGCCACTGGAATTCAGGCCCGGCCCTCGTGCCACCCTTCACTCCCAGGCTCAAAAGGCAGATCTTCCCACGGAAATCGATGTTTTGCACGAGCTCCACAGATTCGGCCCTGCTTAGTTATTTCATGGTTTTAGTTTATAGCATTTTTCTCTCCCTACTCAACATTTCCTGCATCTTGTCCCCCTGGGACCTCTGCCCCCTTGCTCTGGCACCAAGTGAGAACTGGGGAACAGAGAGGGCTCTTCTCTGGATTTCCAGCAGGGCACAGGGTTCAGGACAGGTCACCTTTGTTCCTTGGCAGGAGACTGCAGCTGAAACCTCGTGCTTTCACTCCAGATCCTTCCCTGTCTCTTTTTAATGCTCCTTGGGCTGGGAGCTGCGAGTGCAGAGTGGAGGAGCAGGTGCTGGGTGTGTGTGTGTGTGTTCCCAGGGACATGGGATTGCTCCGTGATTAATAACTGGGGGGAAATTAGACCAAATGAAACGCGCCCAAGTGGGCTTGATTTATGTGGCCTTCATGTCTCCAGTTTGAGATGAAATGGTTATTACTCTCCAGCGCTACAGAAATAAAGGTCTTAAACTTCAGTAATCACAGGCAGGCCCAACCTGCTGGGAAAGCCAGCCCAGGCTGGGACAGGGCAGGGCAGTGCCAGGCGTGGGGCTCCTGCCTGTGTGTGTTTGTGTGAGTCCTGCTGCATCTCTGGGGGACCTGCTTCTGCTCTGACCCCAGGCACAGCTGTTGGGTGAGTGGTTTGTGCAGAGCTGGGCTGTGCTGGCAGGATTGTGCTGCTCAGAGGGACTGGGGGCTGTAGGTGGAACGTGGGGGCCATGCTGGGGGCTCTCATACCCCTGGAGGGGTCAGCAGCTCTGCCCAGCACCCCCACTGCTGCCCAGAGCTCCCCTTCTCTCCCTCCTCACTGGCTGCTCTCTCTGCACCACCAGTGCCCCACAGCACCCCCTGCACCTTTGGGGCAGCTCCCTGTGCCACCGCTGGGACAGGGCTGGGGACACCTGGCAGTGGGGCAGAGGAACCCTGGGGGGCTGAGACAGTGCAGGGGGATTGGAAATGCTGCTCCATGACAGCCCCACAGCTCAGGTGAGGGTGGTAGTGGGGCAGGAAGGAGCAAGCCTCCTGCAGGCAGCAGGACGGTGGCAGCAGGGTGACACCCCACATGAGCCCTGGAGATGCCTGGAGATCCCTTCCCAGCCATGCACCCAGGGGTGCACAGCTGCTCGGCCATCCCTGCTCCTAGGGGACAGAGCCACCCTGGGTGACAGGCAGGGCTCAGGGCCTTCCTGGCAAGGCTGCTCTCCCTCTGTGGGACATGGTGCCTGTCCCTGTGCCCGGGGCAGGACAGCCCTGCAGTGGGTGGCTGCTGGAGTGGCACCTCAGGGCCTCCTCAGCACCTCTGGGGAACATGGCCAGTGCTCAGCACACCCAGCTCCCTCCTCCCTGTGAGGCTTTCCCTGGGGCTGCTCAGGGAAATGGGAGGGGAAGGAGGGAGGCAGGTGCAGCACAGGACAGAAAGGAACCTGGAACAGAGATTGCCTGAGAGACACCTGGGTTTGGGTTCTAAAACACACTCTACTCAAATTCCACTTGTTTTCAGTGAGAGAACCCGTGTGCCTCCCTAGGACAGGTTTTGTAGTGAGCCAAAATTAAACTCCACTTGCAGTGTACTTGGTTCTTCCTAAAATATCTGGGGAGGAAACTGGACTTGGAGCTACTTTCCAGCAGTGACAAGGACCAAGTTGTGTTGCAATTAATTTGCAAGCTTCCCTTGACTGCAGTGGGACTGAGGCTCAGCTCCCAGAGGCAGAATTCCAGGGGTTCCAGGGGCTTTGCCACCCCAAACCCTCTGAGACACCTGAGCAGGACTCAGGGCTCGGGGGACACACAGAGGACATGTCATTTCCACAGACCCGTGGCAACCAAATGGTTTGGTTTTCTCCCTAAACCCTCTGCACACACAGCCCAGAGGCTCCACAGTGCTCTGGAGAACGTTTTAGATTTAAGTTGGGTGAGTCCATTTATTAATTTTACTTGCAAGCTGTGGGCTGAAGGGGAAGACAAGGTTGGGTTTGTTGGCAATGGCCACCAGGCACCCGAGTCCCCCAGCTGTGCCCTGCCCTGCTCTCCCAGCCCTGGGGAGGCTGGAGGAGTTTCCCAGCCCCCTCCCCAAGCCCCACCACCACGAGTACAGACTTGACTTTCAGAGTACTTTATGCATAAGGCCCCATGTGTATCATGGTACAAAATAATTGTCCAGTCTTATGGATAGTTTATGCCCCAACGGGGTTTTGTAGATTAATAGTAAAAGAGGAAAAAAAAAAAAAAAAAAAAAAAAAAAAAAAAAAAAAAAAAAAAAAAAAAAAAAAAAAAAAGAAAAAGAGAAAAAAGAAAAAGCACTTTTAAATTATTTATATTATAAAAAAGACATTCTTTATTTTTCTTGGCATTGATGTCACTTAGCTAAAAAAAAAATCAATCCGTTTATAAATAGGATATTGCAGATTTTGAACTATAGCAATGCTCAAGCAAACACGGATTCAGAGTTCCACAAGAGAAAAGGAGCGAGGTGAAGTGGGAGGGTGGCAGGGCCCAGCTGGCTCCGTGGCCGGCGTCGGAGTGGAGGGAGATGATGTCCCTGTGCTGTCCCCTCTGGCTGTCCCCAGCCGGGGAGGGCAGGGCAGGACCCCCAGGCCGTGGGGCTGTACTGAGGTGCTGCCAGTGCAATATTTCCCAGCCCACACGGGGTGCAGAGGGGCTCGGGGGCCGTTGGGATCTCTCGGGGCCTTGCTTACCTTACATTTCCGGACCTCATTCAGCACTAAATGACTTCGCCCAGGCCGAGTCAGTCTGTTGCACATTGATGTAGATTAAGTGGCACCCACTGAATTACCTCTCGACTTTCCAACGTGGTTCACTTGTACATAAGTGTAATGTCAAACTGTTTACAGGTTCTTTCGTGCGTAATTGTGGAAAAAAAAAAATGGAAAAAAAAAAAGTTTTAACTGCAAATTTAAAGGAATCGATTTTACTGGAAGGTGTTTAAAAAAAAAAAAAATGAATGTGCTTAATACAGTATAGACATCCTTGCTAATGGTCTCACCTGAATGCATGTATCCGTGTTGTCAGTCCCACCAGTGAGGTTATTGGCAATATTCTGCAGTCTGTGAATAGCAAATATGCATAAACTACTGTGACTCTGACAAATATAACTCGGTAACTGTTTCTACTGTGGTATGTGAAAAAAAAAAAAAATCCTGTAGCTTTTAGCCTGCTGTATTTCCCTGGTGCAAAGAGCACCAGGAAAGAGGAGGTCTGGGGGGAATGAAGTCACAGCTGTGCCCTGGGCAGGGTGCCTCACCCCGCTGGGTGGCTGTGCCACAAGTGCCACAAATGCCCTTTTCAGAGGCTGGCAGGTGGAGGGGAAGGTGCTGCTGCTGCCTCCTGCTCTGGCAGCGCTGCTGGGGCAGAGCTGGGCTGGGGCAGGCAGAGCCTGGGCTGTGGGGCCCTGCATGGGGGGAGCTGGGGGCTCACAGCTGCAGCCAGCCTGTGTTTGCAGTTCCAGCACAGCAGTGAGTGCTCACAGACTGGAATAAAGGAGCTGGGGTCCCTCAGCTGTCACACACTCACTGAGTGCACACATGGAAACAGCCAGGCTTTCTTGCTCACAGGGGTTCAGCACTGGCCCATGGAACCCCTTCCCTGCCCGCTGGCTGGGCCTTACCCTCCCCTGAAAGCAATGGGGGTTTCCCCAGTTTATTGCTGGTTTGTTTTTGTTATTTTCAATCTGCAGCCCTTGGCTGTGGCTGAGAGGAAGCCTTTTCCAATGGCATTTCCTGGGAGAAGGTGAAAGGTCCATCTCTGCTGTGTTTGCCCCGCATGGTGCTTCCCCAGGGCTGGGCTTGGGGTGCTGCAGTGCCTGCACACGGGAGGCTGAGGTTTGGGAGCCATGTCCCTCAGTGGGCAGGGGATGCTCTCTGAGCTCCCCTGTGCCACCAGCCCAGTGCTGACAGTGCCAAGGGATGCCAGGATTCCTGTCCTGACACAGCCCCTGAAGGAGGCACCTGCCCTGTGCCTGGGGCCAGCACCTGCAGAGGGTCCCTGTGCCCCTGGAGTGCCCTCCCAGCCACGGGATGAGCTTCTCCCCATGAACCACCCCTGGCTGGAGCCCAGGGGCTGGGACAGCTCTGAGGGGACCCTGCTGCTGCTGGTGCTGCTGCTGGGCAAAGCTGGGCCTCTCAGCCCTGTGCCCTTTGCCTGGGCTGGGTCTCAGGCTCCATCTCTCCATCCAGCCAGGTCCCACGGGAGGAGAACACGGGGGCTGCTGTGGTCCTTGGCTGGTGACCAGCTTGGCTCTTCTCCCAGCCAGGACAGCCCTCAGTCCTGAGCAGAGCTGCCTACTCGCATTCTGGAGCAGGAAGCTGAATTTGGTTATTCTGAGCACTTCTGAGCACTGTCTTTTCTGCTTTTCATGTCAGGGCAGATGTGAAAAAGCAGTGGGAGCTGGGGTTGAGCACCTGCACAATAATTACTGAGGATGTGATTTCCTCCCCCAGGCAGCACTGGGTGATGTGCACGGAAAGGAGGAGAGGTTCCCTTTGATACCAGGTGATACCAGAAAATGATTTTTATCTGCCTTACAACTATATAATTAAGAGAGCTTATATATAGAAATACCTATCTATCTGTGTCCCCACATGTGTATTTCTGGCTGGGAGCAGGGTGGGCAGCACCAGGGCTGGGCTGGCCTTGCCCTCTGCCCGCTGCTGCCACACAAGGGCGAGTTCCTGGGCAGAACAGACAAACTCAGAGCTTGTCCAAAGCCTTTTCAGAGGAGAGCCCCCCACCCCAGGGACAACCCCTACCTCCCCAAGATGCTGAGCTGGCCCAGCACCCCACACCTGGGACGAGGTGTGGCTGGGGAGGCTGCGGTCAGTCCGTGCCGCCCCTTCCGCTCCCTGGGCAGGCAGTGGAGGGCTGACCCTGCCGGGATGGGGCTGAATTCTTGCCGCGCCCCAAACCCGAGCACAGGAGGAGCTCGGCGCTCCCTCCGCGGTGCCCGAGGCAGGAGGAGGGCGAGGGCAAGGCTGGGGGCAGAGCCCAGCATCCCCCGGCCTCCCCCGTGTCCCTGCAGGGCAAGGAGCGGAGCTGCTGCGGGGAGCAGGGCAGGGCT
>VWYO01013854.1:899336-945854 GCA_013400275.1 Rhadina sibilatrix | reverse complement strand
GTGGTGGAATATAAAACTGATCATTAAAATTGAGCTGCAATTGGAAACACAATAAAAACACACCACAACACCTTAACATCACTGTATTTTTTCTTCCTGGAAGGCATACTGGTGCAGTAAGAATGTCCTGTATTTTTAGACATTTTTCCAACTTTCAAGTCTGAGTGAATGACCTATCTATATCCAGGTTCATATCAGCACAGGACTCTGGTACTTGCTACATCCTCCAACACATCACAAACAGGAGCCTGTAGACTGCTTTAGGAATTTTCCTTCCTAAACACTGTAAACATCTTGGAGGTAAAGTTAGTTCTGCATAGCCTGTGAAGTCTCATATATTACTTCTTAAGACTTAAAGGCAGGTCTCAGATGCCTTCTTTCCCCATCCATAAAATTATACTCTTATGAGGACCATTAGTTTTTCAAATTAATGTTCTGTCTTCAATTCTGACCATGGTGAAAGTAAGTTTTTCCTGTTATTTGCCCCATGTAGTTTTTCTAGAAAGAGCAACACCAGCTTTGCCACTGGAATGGGGAAGGAGAGGAAAAGCCAAGTGTTATTTATTGCCATAGCCTGAGGGTGTAAAAACAGACTGAGAATATCATATTCTTCCTTTTTTTTTTAAGGCATTTCTATCATGATATTACTGTATAAAAGATTAATTTCTTGCTTTGGGGTTTTTCTTTCTCTTGTGGAGTTGAAAAACTCAATTTAAATAGGAAAAGAAAAAATAGTTCTCTTAACTGCTGCTACACAAACTGCAGCATATGAAGTTGTCCAGATGTTTCTCATGGTGTGAACGATCAGAATGCCTGACAAAATGGAAAGTCTTCTTTCCAGAAATGCTTCTGTAAAGGATAATAAAAAATCTTTTTACAAATATGTTAATGGTAAAAGGAAGGATGAGACCAACCTTTGTTATCTGTTGGATGCAGGAGAGAACTTAGTAACTGCAGACAAGGAGAAGGCAGAAGTGCTTAATGCCTTCTTTGCTTCAGTCTTTAGTGGGAAGATGGCTTGTCCTCAGGATAATTGTCATACTGGGTTGGTGGATGATGTTAGGGAACAGAATAGTCCTCCTGCTATCCAGGTGGAGGCAGTCAGAGAAGTGTTGAGCTGCTTGAATGTCCATAAATCTATGGGCCCAGATGGGATCCATCCCACAGTGATGAGAGAGCTGGCAGATGAGCTTGCAAAGCTGCTCTCCATCATTTACCAGCAAACTTGGCTTACTGGTGAGGTTCTGGATGATTGGAAACTGGCCAGTGTGATTCCCATTCATAAAAAGGGTAGAAAGGAGGATCCTGGTAATTACAGGCCAGTTAGCCTGACCTCATACCAGGTAAGATAATGGAGCAGTTTATATTGAGAGCTGTTAAGCAGCAAGACAGCCAGAGTATCAGACCCAGCCAGCATGGGTTTAGGAGGGGTACGTAGTGTTTGACCAACCTGGTCTCTTTTTATGACCAGGTGACTCTCCTTGTGGATGCAGGGATGGCTGTGGATGTTGTCTGTTTGGATTCCAGCAAGGCCTTTGACACTGTCTCCCACAGAATACTCCTGGAAAAGCTGGCAGCCCACGGCTTGGACTCTTTGCTGGGTTATGAACTGGCTTGATGGCCAGGCCCAGAGAGTGGTGGTGAACAGTGCTGCATCCAGCTGGCAGCCAGGCACCAGTGGGACCCCTCAGGGGTCTGTGCTGGGGCCAGTTTTGTTTAATATTTTTTATTGATGACATGGATGAGGGTATTGAGTTCTTCATTAGTAAATTTGCAGATGACACTAAGCTGGGAGCTGTTGGAAGGTAGGAGAGCTCCGCAGAGAGACCTAGAATGGTTGGATGGATGGACAGAGTCCAGTAAGATGAAGTTTAATAAGTCCATGTGCCGAGTCCTGCGCTTTGGCCACAATAACCCCCTGCAGTGTTATAGGCTGGGGATGGTGTGGCTGGACAGTGCCCAGGCAGAAAGGGTCCTGGGGGTTCTGGTGACAGCAGCTGAACATGAGCCAGCAGTGTGCCCTGGTGGCCAAGAAGGCCAATGGCATCCTGGCCTGGATCAGGAATGGTGTGTCCAGCAGGAGCAGGGAGGTCATTCTTCCCCTGTACTGGGCACTGGTGAGGCCACACCTGGAGTGCTGTGTCCAGCTCTGGCCCCTCAGTTCAGGAAGGACGTTGAGATGCTTGAGGGCGTCCAGAGGAGGCAACGAGGCTGGTGAGGGGTTTGGAACACAAGTCCTGTGAGGAACGTCTGAGGGAGCTGGGGTTGTTTAGCCTGGGGAAAAGGAGACCCAGAGGTGAACCTTTTAATTCTCTACAGCTCCCTGAAAGGTGGCTGTAGCCAGGTAGGGTTTGGTCTCCTGCTCCAGGCAGCAACTGACAGAACGAGAGGACACGGTCTTAAGCTGCACCAAGGGAAATATAGGCTGGGTATTAGGAAGAAGTTTTTTTACAGAAAGTAATGAAGTATTGGAATGGTCTACCTGGGGAGGTGGTGGGTTCACCATCTCTGGATGTGTTTAAGAAAAGATTAGATATGGTACATGGTGCCATGGTTTAGTTGAGATTAGAGTTGGGTTGGACCTGATGATCCTGGAGGTCTCTTCCAACCTAGTGATTCTGTGTGTGATTCTGTATGTGATTTTGTTAATGAGTCTTCAAAAGCAAGAAGGATTTTCTACCTTCTTTTCTGCAACAGTTCAGATGACTATAGTGAGAAAGGACTGTGTACAGAAAACAAAGTGGGCTCATTTTTGACTGCCCAGCAAACACCTTGCTTTTAAAGGATTGTATAAATATCCAGGCATTCAGGCTGTGCATAACTCTGGATGAGGGCATAGACATATACAGAGAAACACACTCTGTAGAAGGTAAATTACACATCTATGCTAGGTGGAGTGGGTTGCAAATAAAATGAACACCAATCCTGGAAGACATGTCTAGACTACATTTGGATGAATAATTACAGCCAGATGAAGCACACTTAATTTTTACATTCACTTTGTTACATTAAATTAATATGATTAATATTTAATATCTTATTTGCTTCATCAGAAGACTGATAGTGACCTGGTTTTGTCAAGTGCATTTTCCTGGTGAGCCTGGTGCTGTTATCCATTCCCAATTCTGACCAATGCCATAAGGCAACACACTCTCTGAAGGGTACAGAAGCCCACAGCAATCCTATGGGTGTATCTACTCAGCAGTATCAGGTGTATGATTTATTCCAGTTCTCTGTATTTATGGATTGTGACAGTTTTGTATCTTTTCAAACCTACTTGTCACTTAGCAAAAAAGTGCAAAACAGATGCATTGCAAAATGAGTATTTTCCTATTGATTACACCCCCACAGTATTTTTTTGCTCACTTATCAGATATTATTTGCTGCATTTTTGAAAACACAAGAGAATGTAGAAGTCACAGACTTGACATTTTCTCTTATTCAAGTACTGCGCACAGCCATTGATCCAATAGGGTTACATGAAAGCTACAAAAAAGGAAAGCTTTAATCTATCTGACATATCTGAAGGGTGTGCCCAAGGACTGTACCTGCTGTGTATATTCTTGCTTCAGTAAGAAGAGAAACTGTTTTTGCGTTGAAAAGTTCTCTTGGTTCTGCCATTGTGCGAACTCTGGGAAAACACTGACATGTTCTGATGTGCCATGGCTTCACTCGTTCAGTGTCTGATACTAGACTGTGTAAGAAAATATCTTTATTTTCATCTGACAGACTGATGGAATAAGCACTTTTGCTTTCTGTCTTTCAGTCAAATTACTGTGTTGCGCTTGTTCATATCAATATCTTTTACATTAAATAAAAGCCATACATAGTGTTGCTAACTATAAGGGCAATTCTCTAGTAAAAATTCTCAGTATACATGACAGATCCTTTAAAACTTGACCTTTTACACATACTGCTTCTGCATGGGGACTGTCAAACAGTTCCCTAGATTTAAGATTTATGCCAGAGAGTTTGAAGTGGGCACTTTGGGTTCACAGAATCACAGAATAGTCTGAGTTGGAAGGAACTTACAAAGATCATGAGTCCAGCTCTTAGGTAAATGGCCCGTACAGGGATCAAATCCCACAACTATCCCAGTATTAGCACCATGCTCTGACCAACTGAGCTAAGTGGAAATTTCTCCTCAAAACCAGAAAACCTCTGTCATTAAGTAATAAATCTGATTTTTTTTCTCTCCTTTTTTGCTTAGATTCAAGAAGTACTGTATTTTTTCTTAAAAGGTTTATTATTTTTTTTCACACAAAACGTGACATTTTCAAGAAAAATTGTTGATATTTTTTCCGTAATTTCTTTTCTTGGGAGCAATTTCCATTTTTAAGACAATCCTAGTGGAAAGCATCACACAGGACACTTTGGTTTTTAGTTGTTCTTTGTTGGTTTTGTGCTTCTGTGAGAATTAGAGAAGCTAAATGAGATGAATAAATGGATTTTTAACAGGCTTATTACAATGAACACTTGCCAACATGTTCTCAGCTTGAAAAATAAAGCTCTTAAGATTTAATTTTTAGCTGCCTTCCTCCAAAAGAAAATTTAATTATAACCCAATTATACTGAAATTGAGGTAACTTCTGAGGTAGTGCAAAGAATACTCAGTCCCATATGATCTGATTTATAATCCACGAGCACTTTGAAGAACTACCTTATTGTTTTCTCTACATTTATATGCATTTCCTATTAATATAAATTAGAAAAATAAATTGCATGGCTGTTTTGCACGTATTTGAGAAAAAGCTGGAAATAAAGTTATACAAGAATGTCTATTTTACTATATATTTACTACCGCTTTACACTGCTAAGAATAAACATGCATAAATTGATGCTTATATTTCAGGGTCTGAGAGTTTCTGTGGGAAAGATAAAGAGGAAAGTAAGAAAAGCTTTCAGAAACACCAGTATCACCTTAATTCCTTAGTACAAAAAAAACCTTCCTAGAAAATATAAGATTTCCTGTTTTGTACTCACACCAATGTGAGCCCAAAATAATGTTTCTAAACTCATGATTTCTAGTTATTCCAGACTTAAAATGAGGTTTTTAACAAATATCTCTAAGCTATATGTGAATCCATTAAAATAAAATCTATTAAAAAAAATCCCCAACAACAACAAAATAACACGGAGATACAGACTATTTTCTTACCTCCACCATTTTCCTTTGATAGAATTCCTGATGCTTTTAAGGGATTTTATCAGAGATTTCTAATTAATTACGTGAGTAAGAACTTAGAGCAGAAAGCATCTTCTGTGCTCTCTCTACATAAGGCAGAAAAGGTGCAAGACAACAGAGGATCAGAAGGGTCAAAAACAACAAAGAAACAGAAGCCTGAACAAACAGCCTTTCTTGACTCTTGCTCTAGTTATTTTTGGTCAAATTTCAAATCACAAAATGCTGCCATTCCTTATTTTTTAATGATTATCAGGAAATGTTAACAAATGTTAATTATTTACCTACCTGATTAGTATGTCCTACAAGGTAATTTGATGTGGTCTTAGGTTAGTTAAGCTCAAGCTATTTTCTCCAAAAACCATCTTGTGTTTTCAAAATGGTTTTTGTAGGATAATAATCTGTATTTTAAGAAAAATTTTCTGAATGATCAACATGATGACAAGGTTTGGCAGGTTAGCTAAATGGCAGTAGGGTAACAAGTACTAAGTGTTGTGTTATGACCGAAAAAACTTTCCCTTTTCTTCATAATGGAAAGCTCCTCTGACTTCCTCTCATTCTCTTTTATCCAAGAAACTTAAAAACATATTTTTTGTATCTGTTTTCTCCAGTTACACATCTGATTGCAGATCCAATATGTCATGGGAATTGACAACAGCTCTGCTTGTTGGCAATTGAATGTCACTGAATGCTGATACTGTACATCACTACATAACTTCTCGGATCACACTTGCATCTAGAGTCCAAGCACTGCCACAGAAACCTGATGGGTGTTCCTAAAGAGGAGGAAAGACTCTGCAACCCACCATGTAAACAATAATTGATCTGCGGCATCGTACAACCATAGAAGTTTTAATGTTGGAAAAGATCTCTAAGATACCAAGTCCAACTATCTACCCAGCAGCACTGCCATGTTCACCACTAAACCATGTCCTAAAGTGCTGTAGTCACATGTTTTCTGAACACTTCCAGGTATGCTGACTCCACCACTTCCTGAGAAATCTGTTTCAATGCTTTACAACCCTTTCTGAGATTTTTTTTTTCCCTGATATCCAGTGTAGACCCTCCCTGACACAACTTGAGGCCATTTCTTCTCATCCTGTCACATGTTACCAGGGAGAAGAGACCAACACCTACCTGGCTACAACCTCTTTTCAGATACCTGTGGAGAGTGATAAGGTCCTCATTGAACATCCTTTTCTTCAGGCTAAACAGCCCCAGCTCCCTTAGCCACTTCTCATAAGATTTATGCTTCAGGCCCTTCACCAGCTTTGTTGCCCTTCTCTGGACCTTTTTCCATCATCTTAATGTCTTCAATTCAGTGCTTGATTACATACCATAAACAACAAATCAAAAACTCCTTAGCAATGTGCTCTGTATTTTTTAGCCCAATTCAATTTATCCTGTCATTATAAAATAATCATAAAACATCTTTACATCTTTGAAGAGCAGTTTGGAAGTTGGGTAAATTCCTAGCATGTGTTTGCTCATTTGGGAGTCTCACAGGGTGTGTTCATCAGCATGCTAGTCCTCTCATGCATACTGTGTAAAAGGATCATTTCCTCCTCTCTGCACGTAGTCTCTGCTCTCTATTGCACTTGTGAGCAAAAGAATCAAACTGGGAGTTTGCATCTGCTCAGGTTTTAATAATATTATTCAGAAATATATCTTGATTAGCTGATTTTCTGGTCAGCTGCTGCTAAATCCTTTCCAGGTGTAAGCTGATTTGAAGCTTTGATGTTTAATTGAAATGCATTTTTGAGTCTGTTGTTAGTACTGGTCAGCACGCTGGAAAATGCAGCCTGACTTCTTGTGATACAAACTGCCAGGGTGTTGCAGACACTTTTTTTCAATAAAGGCTAAATGAACAAAACTGTTCTTCTCTATAAACAACACACGGAGCATTCAAGAAAACCGTAGTAAAAGGTCATTTTCCAAGTGGCAAAGCAAAGATTTCCAAAATAAGTAAATAATGATTTACAGTGATCCTTAATATGTTTATCTCCTTCTCTGTGCGGTGCATGAAGAGAAGTCCTGTGGGACTGGAAGAGATTGTGGTCCTAGAAGTAATGATACCAATAATGTCTCACTCACAATTTAAGAGACGCACCACTGATTTTAGCCTTTTTTCTTTGTCTGTGCTCTGGTTTGCAGCTAAGCCAGGTTGCTAGAGCAACCATATGTCATAAAATCATGGAAGAGACCTTAAAGATCATCTAGTTCCAATCACCCTGCTATGGACAGGGACACCTTTCACTAAGCCATGTTGCTCAGACCTCCATCCAACTTGGTCTTGAACAATTCCAGGGGTGGGGCATCCACAACTTGTCTGGAAAACCTTTTCTGGTGCCTCACCACTTTCTTTCATTTTGATCCCATTCTCCTGTCACTATATGATCTTGTAAACAGTCTCTCTCCAGCTTTCTCACATGCTGTCTTTTTCCCTTTTACTCCTGGAGCTTTACCTAACTTCCATGACTTTTCAAACATCTTAGAAACAAGATGTTTGAAAAGGAAACATCTTTTCAAACAAACTTAGGAAAGTGACTTGGTATACTACATCAGTCAATTCCCTCAGGGCTCTTTCTCAGGGCTCTTTCTCATTTCTCATATTCCCTCAGGGATATTTCTCATCAGATCCCATTGACTTACATTCAATGTAATGGAACTTACATTCAAGTTTCTCTGGTGGTCATGAACCTGATCTTTACTTACAGTGGGAGGGACTCCACTTCCTCGTCCTCATCCTGCTGTCCATCCCCTCAAGATGTGCAGGAAGAGAGGTTGCCATTGAAGACTCAGGCAAAGAAGTTGTTGAGTACCTCAGCCTTTCCATCTGTTGCTACCAGTTTTCCATGATTGTTTATGGGGGCTGGGGTGCACCTTCTTTGATTTCTATTTTCTGGTTAATATACCTGTAGAAGCTCTTCCTGTTATTTTTGTGTCCCTTGCCAGGCTCAGTTACAGCTTCACCTTGGCCTTCCTCATCCCCTCCCTATACAACCAGACTTCATTTCTACACTCTTCACGGGTTACCTGTCATTATTTGTGCTATCTCTGTATGTGCTTCTTTCCCTGTAGTTTGACAAGCAGTTCCCGACTCAGCCATGCTGATCTCTTGCCTTCCTTGCCCTATTTCTTACTCCTAGAGACTGCTAACTATTGCAGTCTGTAGAAGACATCCTTCAAAATATACAAGCTCTGTTCCACCCTGCCCATTGTCCCTGAGGGCAGTATTCCAGGGATCCCACTGACTATCTCCTTGAAAAGGTGAAATTCTGCTTTCCTAAAGTTCAGGGGTCTAACCTTACTCCTTATTTCACCCTTAAAGACAGCAAACTCCACCACTGTGGCCCAGACTGCCTCCAATCTTGATATCCCCAGCTAGCTCATTTGCATTGGTTACCAGCAGATTCAGTAACACATCCCGTCTGATGGGACTATTACCTGGCTCAAGTGGTTATAATGATGCCCATATCACTCCTGGGAGCACAGAGGTGGTTTAGAACACTGCCATTCCTTCATTGTGTGGAAATTTACTGCAGTCCATGTGTTTTATTCAATGTGTCTGTATGAAAGTGGTAATTAAATGTGTTGAACACATCAGCTTTCCCATCAGAGGAAAAGAAAGCAGTGTGTAGACAGAGGAAAAGCATCTCTGTCCAGAAACAGAGGCTCGTGCACAGTGAAAGCTATAATATTTGCCATTGCTGGCATTCTCTTCTACAGATAGATACCTCCTCTGCTGCTGACAGCTCCATTTTCCACAGCTACAGAATCAGATTGGGGAAATTGATGTAGATTCATGAGCCCACCTAAAGTTATGCTGTGCTTTTCTGAAATGTTACAGAGGTTAAGTAAATCTACTCTCAGACAGGCAAAGCTGATAGGGCTCAGCAACATTTAGTTACAGACATTGGGATGTTCAAAAGTAAGACTGCTTTGTAATTTTAGACTTGGAAATGGTTTTAGATTGTATTGATTATATTGCACTGTCTTGAGATCATCTGCCCCTAATTCTGAGTATTACTCCAGACTTTCACATCTCATAAAATACATCCAAATTCTAGCTTCGCTTTTCTAATCTTCTCCCTGCATAACATTGCAATATCCTTATAGTCCTCACAAGTTACCTGACCTTCCTTCCAGGCTTAACAGATTCTCTTTTTTTTCCCTAAATTCCAACCTAAATTCTCTGTTTAATCAGGCTGGTATTTTTCCCTGATGACTTGTCTTTCTGCAGTTAGGGGCAGCCTGGTCCTGAATATTTAACAATTCCTTTCTCAAGCACATCCAGCCTTTCTAAACACCTTTATACTTCAGAACTGACTACCAAGGGACTCTCAGTCAGTGTCCTAAACAGGCCAAAGTCTGCTCATTGGAAGTCCAAGCAGAAGTTCTGCTGGTACCCCTCCTTATTTCATCCAATACTGAAACTCTTAACATTTCCTGGCCACTATGCCCAAGATAACCATCGACTAGCAAATCTCCCACCAGTCCTTCTGTGTTCACAAACAACAGGTCTAGCAGGACACGTTCTCTGGTAGGCTCATCTACCAGTTGTGTTAGGAAGTTGTCTTCCACACACTCCAGGAACTTCCTAGATTGTTTCCTCTTTGCTTTGTTGTGTTTCCAGAAGTTGAAGTCACCCATGAATGCAAGGGTCAGCAAAAATGAGACTTCAGCCAGCTGCTTGTAAAATGCCTCCTCTGTCTGCTCATCCTGGTTGGGTGGAATATAACAGACTCCACCACCATGATGTCCACCCTGCTGTCCTTCCCCCTGATCTTTGCCCACAGGCACATGTATTTCCACCCCACCACCTCTCCTGCTTTGCCTGTGTCTTCTAAAGGGCTTATAGGTATCCATTGCAGCACCCCAGTCATAAGAGTCATCCCATGTTCCCATGACAGAAAATACTTAACTTTCCTGTTGTACAATGGCTTCCAGCTCCTTATGCTTGCTGCCCATACTGTGTGCATTGGTGTAGATGCACTTCAGCTGGTTTTGCCCTCATCACAAGCCTGCTACCCCTAGGCTGATGTCTGGTCTTACCCTTTCCCCCTTTGAGCATGGTTTAAGACCTCTCAATCATTAGCAGCCCTGCTAATTCCTGGGCCATAGTTTCTGTGCATCTGTCTTGACTGAGTGAAGAGAAATATCTATGGGGCAGGTGTGTTGTAAAGATTTGTCCTCTATTGTAAGTGCAATGGTTTTCACAATGCACATTACATCACAGTGTAATGCTAAATGAGATATCTCAGTCAGCTGAGAATTTGATCATACTGACATTTCAGGATTCAGCAGTGTGTGTAATATTTCTAGTATTGACAGGATGGAGTGAGAAGATGCTATCAGACTTACGTTGTACTAGCTCTGGTCTACAAAAAAGTAAATTTCACTGAGGAAACAGTAATTACCTCTATTCTCTCATTTTTCAAAGACTAAGAAGGGATGGTAGTTTTCTTAATTGTTGCAAAAATATTTTTTGAAAGAAACCATCTCAGGAGAGGAAGATAGAAAAAAAAACCTGATGTTTCTGAAATAAGAAAATTTTCATAACAGAAAAAAAATAAACAGATGGCATTTTATCAATTATTTTGGCATAGATCTCAATGGAGTATATGAAAAGCTGACATGATCTTATTTACAGATTTCCTTTGTTTCTTTGACTACAGTTAGAAGAAAATACTTCATTAAATGCATTCTACAATCTTTTTAATTGTTAGCAAGCAAAGTTGCCTGAAAATAGCTTTATACATACAGCTTATATACAAAGTGTACAGAAGCACAATAACAGACACTTCCAAAATGTGCACATTGGGTTAGCAACACGCCTAGTAAAGCTCCAGACAGATTAATTAATTCCCCCACACCATGCTACAAGAATTTGAAAGGAGCTATATACAATTTAGTTTACTTACTTGAAACAGACTTTGAATATTAGGTCTGGGAAATAAAGAAGAACTGTGCTGATTTCCTGACAAGGAGTTATAATCTACCCCGGAATACCTTCCCCTCACAACAAAAAGGAACAAACTGTAGCTTTCCGTTCTGCCAGAAAGCTAACTCATGCTGTCCATACCACACACAGCAATTTAAGACACTGAGTGGAAAGCATGAATCAAACAGAAGCATCAAATCTACTACAAATTAGATTATTATTTTTCCAGTAGGGCACCTGTATCATCTGGTAATGTCCACATCAGAAAAATTCATTTAGGAAATAAAAAGTGCAGTGGATTTAGAAGTTCTGTGAAAGGCTATGCAGTGTAGAAAGATTGCCAAAATAAAAAAAAACAAGGAGCAGGGAACCACAAAAACCCCAGCAGAAATAAACAGAAAACTTGATCACAGTCAATGATAAGCATCAAAAATTGACAAAGGAAGACTTTAGACTTTAGTGCTTTGCAAATAAAATATTTGTGAGTGAAAAGGACTCAAGACTGATCAGGAGAGCAGAATCCAAAACTTTGTCTGGCATCCAGGAAGAGTTAATGATATGAATTTAAAAAGTAGTTCTGAGAACATGTGGGCTCACACAAAACTAAGGCATGAAGAATGAGAAGAGGTAAAATGGAGAAAAAGGAGGATGAGGCAGTGTTAGGCAGTTAGGGATGTGTCCTGGTTCCAGACAGAAAAAGGTTCATTTCTGCAGTAGCCAGGAGGGGCATGACAAGAACCCTGAGGTTTCTCTATACCACCTCATGCCAAAGCAGGGGGCAGGGGAGGGATGGGTTCCTTCCAGTCAGGCCCACGGTGAAGTGAGTTGTCCAGGTAGCACCAAGTTCCCCATGGTGAGTGCTTGCATGTGAATCCTTCACTTCATGTTATTTAATTTTAATAATACTCTCTTTTTAATATTGTTGTTGCTACTATTTGTTGCTTATTTCATTGCTGTATCTAGTAAATTGTTATCATCTTAACCCTTGATACGTACCTTTTGTGCCTCCAATTTCTCCTCTGCATTCCACTGCAGGGGCAGGGAGAGAGAGGGAAGCGTGGAGTGAGACAGTGGCACATGGTTTGGAGTGTTTCAGTGGGAACACTAAATTGGGGAATTCCACTCCTAAACTATGACAAAATGACAATTTTCTAAACCATTCTACATGGATTTACAAGTTCATGTTAATCAGCTCCATACTATAAAGACTTCTAAGGAGACACCGAAGCCAGAGGGCAACTGCCAGCTAAGTGGGGTAGGCCATATGGAGCCAGTCTAAACTGAACTTAAAAAGTTCTCACATTTGAATGCTGCCCACAACTTCAACTGCATTACATCCTCCTATAGGTCTCACCAGCTGGACCATGCTGGTTTACATTGAGAACTTCAATCTGTTACTTTTCCTGTTGAGTGGTTACAACTGGGGATTTTTTTTTTCTTTCAGATAATTAGCTAGAATAATTACAGTTTACATCAATATAACTTCTGACTGCTTTAAAAATTGGGGTAGGGATATAACTAGTCTTGAAGAAAGAGGAATTGGGAAAGAAATTTTGAACTTCAGATGGTTCACAGAGTTACAAACAGAACTAAATAAGTGCAAGTGTATTATTAAGGACAAAGCAAACAATGAACTGATACACTGCATTAGCACTTCAGTTTTTGAAATTAAAAGACTAGTAACTAATTCCAAAATCCAGTCTAAATTTCTAGTGTACTCTCAAGTATTCACCTTAGAGAAGTCACTGCAGAAGTACAGGATGCAGTGTTGTGAGAGAGACGGATCTGTGCTGGAGCAGGGGTAATTGTAAAGAAAAATATACTTAAAATTACATTTGGCTTATTAACTGGCCATAAAAATCTACTTCCACAAGGTGCCTTTGTCTGCTCTTACTGGCATTTCTAAGGAAGATACTGTGAGCACCTTCTCTCTGGAGCTCAGACACGATAGTCTCACCTGGCTTAGGAATGATTATTTGTCAGATTCTATGCCACTGTATAAGGAGGGATTCAGCTCTGACACCCCCCTTCAAACTTTTATATGAGCAGCCTTGTATAAGTAGCAGCAATAAGCTTCAGCCATTGTGTCTATTTGACTACCTGTGCTGACATGTGAGCTGGTTAAAGAAAAAATAAATTAAAAATAAAAGTTTAATCGAATCCAAAGTGCCTAACAGTCTTAATCAGCAGAGCTAGCACACAGCACAGAGATAAAATCATGCAAAATCTGTTAAAGCAAAATGTAAACCTGGATCAATATACAGTTAAAAATAGATATTTTCAGATCAGAAAATCTATACTTTTTAAAGCAGTGTTATATCAGATACACTGCTTTCCTTTATGTAAAACATATATCAGCATCTCCTTTAAAGTACAGTATGATGCCAGTCAGTTTTGTTTTCTCAATAAAACATACTCTTCACTTCTATCTAAGAGTCAGATGGTGTGAAATAACCTTAGACTGGCCAGAATTTAATCCTCTCTTCTTAATTTACATCCTCTCTTCTGAGGACTGCCTAAGAATGAGATCCAAAAGTGAGTCACAAGCTGTAAAGTGAAAGTTCAGTTTTGTTTCACAATCAAAAATCACACTCATTAGATCATAATGACATTTCTTGTTTCAAGTTGTGCCCATTCAGTTGTGTCATGGTAGTTACTGTGTTCCTGGTATTGCTTTTCAGGGAAGTCATTTGAATGGCGGAAGAGTTGCACAAGTAGCTGGCAGATCTCTCTTTCTGAGCTTTCTTCCTGCAGCAAAGCTGGTTGTTGAAATGTCTTCTAAAACTCTCACTGAGAAAATAGAGTGCAAATGGGTTGACACAAGAGTTGCAGAAGCTTAGCACTCGGGCCACTAAGGTAACAACCATATGTCCCATTGATGGATCAATCTTATTGTAATGAAAAGATCTGTACATGTATAGCACGTGGTTAGGAAACCAGCAGATAGCAAAGAAGCCAACAAAAACTAAAACAATTTTTGCCAGACGCTTCCGAGTTTCCATCTAAAAAAGATGAAGAGAACCCAGATGAACAACAATGAATAGAACTACTCCACATAACAGACTAATTAAAATATGTTACATTTTGCTCTGTATTAGCTTCAACAGTTGTTATGAGTAAGGCCAACAAAAATGCTTCCTTCAGGGCCTGAATTACTTTTGCTATCTCATCTACTTGCCTTTTCCTCTTTCAGTTTACTTTCAGTGAACTTTCTTAGATGTTCGCAGTTACAGAAGGTTGCTTGTTCTATATGATACACACAACAAGAGTGATTCATGACCCAAGGAAACACTGGCTGTTAGCCTAAAAGCATGCACCAAAGGATGTCATGAAACGTAACTTTTTTTGTCAAGATCTCAGTGCTTGGCTTGAAACTTAAGTTTTAGTTAGAAAGCTACTTGGAAACTGTTGGCTTCAAAATCTAGAGATATCATGAGATAGACATTACTAGGGTGTTAGCTGTAGAGTCATACTTATATCCCTTTGTTTTTCACTGAGGGTCTCAGCTTGCACCTCTCTCCTAGGGAAACCACCAAAATTGCATTACACCATCTGAAGCATCTTAATTCCAGGGTAAGGTGAAAGGTTCCATTAATTGCAATAACATCACAAAATATACCTTAGTTGCAGTGCTAAGGTATGACAGATTACATTGTAGATACTGAGAGTCGCTGAAAAGATGGCAGGATACGAGCCTATGCAGTGGTTCCAAACTGAGAGAGGGAGATAAATTGGCCAGGTAGAAGGAACCAAAGAGGGGTAGAATGTTTCCTCATATTCCTCCTAAAAGATTTATTATGTGTATCAGGCAGAGAAAGGAAAGTTTCCAGCTAAGCTCAGTTTTCTGGGAAAAAAACAAACAAACAAAAAACCCAAAACAATCAAGTGAATTTATTCTAACAGTTTTTCAAAATATGTGAAATTAATCTTTAAATAGTTTTCTTGGATCTATCTAAACAAAAAACAGTGGTGAAATAAAAAAAATATGGGAAAACTTTAACATTCAAATTTGGTATTGTTTGCACTCACACAGGTTGCAAGAGCAGACTAAAAGTAAAAGAAGTATAGTGTGAACATTGCACTTGGCCTAAAGTAACATGAGCTGATAGCAATAGTCTGAATTTATTTCCTGTTGCTGGGAGATATATAAGTACACCAGAATTTTCTATTCTTTTGAGCCTCATAGATTAACAAAGAGGGGAAAAAAACCTAAGTAAAATGAAAAAATGTGTTCTTACTTTGAAAATATATGTGAGTTCAGAAATGTGGTATAAATTAAATATTGTTTCCATCCAGAGGGTTCAGCCAAAAGGCTCTCTATATTTCACAGGAAAATAAAATAATACATGAAGTGCTAATATGTATGCACTTTTGATAAGAAACAGACTAGAGTAGAAATAAAATGTTGCTCAAAAAGGACATTAAGGAATGTAGTGTTTCTAAAAGAATGTGTGCATGCAAAAAGATTTTTGTGAGTATGAAAGGTTTCTAAATTACTGGCAGAGAAAACCATTCAAAACTGTATAAATGGGCATAGGTATTTTTCTCTATCAATACTAATGCTTTTGCAAAGTAGTTGAGGCACTTTCACTGCAAAAGCTGGTTTTGGTACATATGTGTGTTCCTGCTAATGTTACTATCTTATTGCTTCCTCTGCCTTACAGGGAAGATTGGCTTTGTCCAGCATCTTAAAATGCTTTGTCTCAAAGATATACAGAATCTATACCAAGAGTTTTATATTATCTCTAACTGAAAGGATATTAGAAAGGTGCAAGTTCAGTATTGTATCCAAGAAAGCAAAAAAAATTCATTTAATCATCTATGTTCGCGTTTCCAGCACTCCTTCATCTGAGAATCTTAGATCCCCTAAGAAAAGTGTTCCCTGCCTACGTCATTTTTCTCATTTCCAAGCACAAACAAAAATGGACAGTTGTCAAAACATTCATGTAAGATTTCTTTCCTAAAATGACTGCCTATAGATACAGGTGAAGCCACCATCATTAATTACAAAAACATCATTCCTCAGTAAGAATACGAGTAATGGTTACAATAACAGCACATACAAACATATATACCAATCTCATTTGTTGTTAGGAATGTGCATTCATGGCAATGAATTTATAATTTTCCTTGTTCATAATCATTTACATACTGGTCTTAATATTGAGTAATTGTGAAAACAAGGAAAATTTTGAGATAATTCTTGGCTTATTTCATGTGGAAATTGAACTAATCCTGTGCAAAATCCAACAATTTGGATGTTATAATTCCTTGACTTTCATTTGTAAGTGTATACAGCACACAAATCTTTTACCAGGATGTAAAAAGCAAATTGCTTACCTGTCTTTTGGAATGCTCACTGTGTTCCCCGGGGATGTTGTGAGCACTTTTTATTAAACTCTTTGCAATATGATAGTAGTAGATACTGATAATTACAAGAGGGACAAGGAAATACACAAGGAAAAGCAGCACAGAATGGATCTTTGGGTGCATGTCGTCTGTCATGGGGTATGGTATGCAAGCTGTGAAAGTGGCATTGTCTGTGTCATTGATGTGAGCCAGTTCGGAGAACACTGCTTCAGGAACTGCTAGGAGCATGGAGATTACCCAGATGGCAGTGGCTTTAAGACAAGTCCATAGCACTGCACTGGAGGTCTGGATGTCCATGGGATTTACAATTGCTTTGTACCTGAAATTGATCAAAATGCAGATGCAAATTAAAAGGTACTCAAATTCAACAAGAAATGCACAAGCGTACTTCATATCTTTGATTAAAATAATGTCATGTTTTTTCTTATTTGAAATGTCAAGGGGCTTGTAATCTTTCCTTAACTTGCATTCTCTAAATCTCTACCTTTTTTTGTATACACTCATCAGAGGAGGCAGAAGGAGCCCTGGATACCCTGTGGCTGTAGGTGCCCATTCTGTGCCAGTGTAGTGAGAGTGAAGAACCAGCCGTGGCTCTACCCTTTGCTTCTCCAAATACCACCAGCAAATCTCCAAATGTACATCCTAGCTCCATACTCCATGTGTACCAGCACATGCACAGTTAGTGTTTCCTTCCTTCTTTCCTTGGCTTCTGAAGGCCAGACCTCTCTCTTACTGCCACCACAACTTTCGCACCCAGGACACTCCCAGCCCTCCTCAGAGGAATATATGCATCTTCATAAAGGCAGGCATATGTGACTCCCCACGGCCTGTGCAGGAAGTATTAAACTATTACATAAAGTAAACATTTCCACATCAATAGTTGGAAGCTGCTGCTCTACATTGCATTTTGGAAAACTGTCTCATAATGTATGATTGCATATAAACCTTTGTGGAACTGATAATTTCACTGCCCCTGCAATGGAAACAGGAAGAATTGCAGAGAATGGAAATATCACTCTAGACCAAAGTAAAATAAATCAATAGAAGTAAACTTTGGTCCAGAATTCTTTTATTAAAATCATTGCAGAAGGTGATAAAAAGTCAAACTTTCCACAAGAAAATGTACATGTAATAAGGACAAATATAATTTGAGAAAAATATTTCAAGGATACCCTTAAGTTCCACTTAGATTTTTATTTGGGGGGGGGGTATATAAGTAAATTATGCTTTAACAATTTTATTAAAAACTAAACCAAAACATTTCATTTTGTCTAAGCTCAATATGGAAGCTCATGGGATTTTTTTAACTTCTTTTTTGTTCTTGTTGTTTCTACTTTCAATTTGATTTGGGATGCTGTGATTTTTTCTGAAAGAGCAGGAGTTTTGAGAAGTGGAAAATTATTCTTCTTTACTATTCAAAGAATAGTTTAACAGAGTAAGGGGAGTCAGGAGAGATTAATACTCCAGGTACATAACTTTGTTCATCCTTGGGTGTTTGTAGTCAGTGGAGAAATACTTTCTCCACTGTAGTCAGTGGAGAAATTTTAGGTGTATTAAATCACCCTCTAGGGTGCTTGGTTTTTTCCTCTGTTAGCTACACAATGAGCTTAGATTAGGGAGAACAGTAAGTTATATGCCTCTACTTTGTGATAAAATTCCATATCCATGCATGTTGATAGATATACAAGCATGCAGATGTATAAATATGTACAGGTATGAGCAAGTGTCTAAATACTTACCAAGTTTATAACCAAATATAACATGGTTGCTGAAGGGAATGCTGATAAATGGAGCTGTGATCCCAAATACCCCTTAGGACTAATTTGCAGGTCCTGACAGGTGGTTCCTAGCCCCTCAACATCTTAAGGAGATGTTTGCAACTGGCTATGCCATGAAAACGTCTGGAGGAGAACATTGTCATGGTGACCAAGGAAACCTCTCCTTCAGAGAATATGTGAGTCAAAATGTGCCTTGGGGTCCTCTTTCTCAGGTTTCTGATAAATTGTTTGATCATTAAATAATTAAAAATAATGGCTATTAGTGTTCATATCCTCTCTACATTCAGAGAGAGAATTTTTACTGTATTTTTACCCCTATCATGGAGTAGAAAACAAAACTCAGCAAACTGTCTCTGTTAATTTATATTAACCATTTCTGCTAACATGCAGTGAGAAACTCCCTGGACACCAAGGTGTAAAGGAATCTATGTTCGCGCCATAAAGGACAGGACATAAAGGACTGGAAGGACAGAAGTTTCTGCACAAAGCATGAATACTCCCCAGGACAAACTATGACCTTATTATTCAATAATTGCTTCCTATTGCTGTCTACCTTTATTTCATTACATAAAGACAGACCCTCTATTTTTGAGGTGATGTCAAGTCCTTACATCTGCTCATTTTTTAAAAAGTTTGCATTCTCAGGGAAGAGCTAGTTTGGGGATTTTGGGGTAGGGGGCGGAAAGTGGATAAAAATAATGTTTTGTAGTACAGACTTTTTTTCCTCTCCTTTTCCATTTCATTGCTTCAAAATATTTTGACCACAGTCTTATGACCCAAGTAAATGACCATGTCACAAATAATTGTTTTAGCAGTAAATTGGCCTAGTTAATCTCTAAATTGAAGACTTTTTCTAAAGTCTTTACATTAGCAGAAGATGCAACATACATTTGTACTTTGGCATATATTGCTGTTTCAGCCAATAATGAAACCATAAGCTTCCATAACTTACTTCAAGTGGAAAGGCATTGGAGCAGAGTGCCTTTTTTTCACAAAACAGCTGCTTTTAGTGCAAAAAGCCACCCCTTCTTTTATTCTACTTGCCACTTTACTGACTACAAAGTGGCACTCTTCCTAGGACTCAGCTTTTCAGTGTCAATGGAAAGAAAAATTCACTGTGTTCTACAAAACCTGTCATACTGTTTAAATCTTTAAAAAGCTATAGAGTGGAAAGAAACAGGTTACAGATAAAATGAAATGTAAACTGAGAGTAACAAGAAGTGTTCCCAAAGTTCTCTTCCTTTGCATAAAACCAGTGTAAGGCTAAAACATACCACCAACCATTCAAATTACAAAGACCATATTTTCCATCAAAAAAACAATGTCAGTAAATTAGACTAATAGTGAAAATCAGTCAAATTAGTAAGTAAATTTGTCTTTTACTCACTGATGAAAAAAGAGCAAATTATAATTTGTCATGAAATTCAGGAAATAATTATAAATATGCATTTGGTTTTAATTAAAAGCCTTTATTTAAATTCTATCTTCATATATCCTCTGTTATTATCACTGCTGACAAAAGGATCCCAACTCAGGAAACCTTTCCTATTGTTGGAGCTGTGGTTTCTCCAACAGACACAAGCACAGATTTACCCACTCTCCTTCAGCAGATTTTTGTTGCCTTCTTCTTTTTTTTTTTTTTTTTTTTTTTTTTTTTTTTTTTTTTTTTTTTTTTTTGGAATAGTGGTTTGGTTTTTATTTTTTTCAATTTTAAAGCAATCTCTTCCCTTCTACGCAATCTCAAAATAAATTCATGACAAGAATATCCTCTTTCTCCAGAGGTATAACATTTTGCTACCTTCTAAACTCCAATCTATTTTACCTACTTCTCCTAGCTTTTGTTTTCCAAGACTTTCTAAAGCTGTTTCTCAGCTCCATTAGAATGGAAAGCTCTAGTCCTGTTTCTGCTGCATCCACAGTGCTGTTTCCCTCCCACACACTTGATTTCAAAAGAAGGTGCTCCTTTACTAGACCTGTGCTGTCCTTTCTTTGCTTTCCTACCTCTTTGTCTAGAGTAATTTGTTGTGATGACCTTAAAAAAAACTAAAAAGAAAACCCCAAAACAACTAGTCAATACTTAGGCAGCCACTGAAAAATAGCCTATGATTCTAACTAGATTAGCCTCAATATCTCCTTGCCCTTTTGATTCTGTGTGGTCTCTTACCCTTTTTTAAAAGCCCCTCAGGTCAAGGACTTTCTTCTTGTTGCTGTTTATATGGTACCTACCACAACTATGACCCTAATTTATCACCTAATTTCCTACCTGACATCACAATTAAAATAAACATGATAATAAAGTGTCAGAAGCCAAGCAGAGACACAATTCAGGCAGGGGAGTTTCACGTTACTTTGCTTTAATTTTCATTTGAATCCTGGAGCTGAAGGGGTTGGTATTAATTCCCTCATTATAAATAAGCTTTTTTAAGTGATGTTGCTGTATCATTGTACTGCATTTCCTGCAAACTAGAGCAATTTATCAAAACCATTTATGTGTTTGTCTTTTATTGTGTCCTTGCATGGTGCTTTCAAACACAAAAATTTTAACAACATAAAAAAGCTTATAAATATATATGAAAAGGAAACCTGGATATATAACCAGTATTTGTTGAAAATACTCATATCATGTCCAGTTGCAGTCCACTCAACTACAGCAAAATGAAATTTTGGATAGGACCAAAGCCCTTTTCCTTGTATGAGCATTTCAATTGGCCCAATTCCAGTTAAATCATTAGGAGGAGAACAATTTATCTAGCTGAAAATATTGTCGGATCATTATATCATTTGATTTGCATTGTTCTATTTTATTCTTATAAATTCTTGCAATGTGATTTTTTTTTTTCAGGTAATATCAGTATTTTTATTCTGACTTATCTCTTGAGAGAGAGCAGAGATTTTCATTCACTCAGGAATGAGCATCTCTGAGGTCTGATAGTAAACATAATGAACAGTATTTGAAATGCAAACTAGAAGACCATGTGTAAACACACTTAAAGTCAATGTCAATGACATGTGTTCTGTGTTTCTCAGGGGAAAAATCTTAAGATTATCCTAAGTGGAGAAAGTTTTCCACTCTTTAAAAATGCACTGTTGAGCCAAAAACTATCAATAATGCTTCAACGCTTGTTGATGAGTTCTCCACTCTGAAAAGAATCAAACCAGAAGTTTCCCAGGATGGTGGAGGGTTTTTTTTTCTGCATGAAATGTATTACCTGTCTTGTCCACCCAGTGTTTCAGAGGAGAAATTTTATCTTTCCTTTTAATTTTTTCTTCTCTTTCTACTTCTGCTACTTGCTATTTGCCTCACATTAGCTAACTATGCTTCTTACAAGCTTGTGCAAAACTTACAATGCATGAGGAGGGGAGGAGAACCAAATCTAATAAAGATGCTACATCTCTATGAGCAAAATAAACAGTGCCATAGTCTATTTTTAGGCCCAGTGGCCAAGTGGCATTGGCTGGACATCTATGACTATTTAATTAATCTCTTTAATAGCCCAGTATTCAGCAGTTTACACTTTTTGTTGGTAATGGACCCTGGACTTGTGCTCAATCCTGAATCATGCCTAGAAATTGTTTAGAGAATACTGATTGACCCAGGTCAAAACCACATCATGGACCTCTTGACAAGTGTCTGACTGCCAGTCTCAGTCCCACGCTCTGGTGCTGTTGAATATGGGTTTGTGCATAGATAGATAGATATACACAGACATACATCTGTGCATAAAAAAACCAAACCCACACACTTTCAGGTGCCTGAAAAAAGCACCAGAAAAGATCCAGAAGCCTCACACAATGGGTGGCCCCTCCCAACCCACTGTGCCCACTCTTTCTTAACTTTTAAAATAGGCAAGCAGTATTTCCCCTGCTGTGCGTCCCAGGAGCTCCCCAGATCACACCTACTGTGTTTGCACCTAAGTTTTGCAATCCTGAAACTAAGCACAGCCAAGTTGAGGAGTCTGATCTCAAAGTTATGTTTAAATAATGGCTGGGGGACACCAACATAATCAGCTTCCACAAAACTGCCAGAGCAAAGGCAACTCTGGCATGTGCCCCTCGAGGAGCAAAATGGGACCATTCATGCATCCAGGGTATCTGGGAGCCATTGTCCAAGCCTGCTAGAAAGTGGCTGAAAATTAACATTTCACCTGTGAGGAGAGAGCTTTGTTCTTAGCCCACTGCATCATACAAACTGGATATACTATTTCCCAGGGGAAAGTATAAGGAAGCTTAGCATGTGTATTCTCTTGGCTTCTATGGCCTTTCTAGACTATTTATCTCATACCAACATTAATCTGGAATTCTGGATTTTGGATTGTCCTCAAGAGGGGTGGATAGGATGAGGGGAAAGTCAGTTAGGTTAGATATAAGGCCTTGCAATGTGCAGCCTGGACAAGCTTTGTTTGGCTGTTTGGCTTTGTCCCCTAGTTCCCTGTTCTCCTTTAAAAAAAAAATTAGAAAACCACAACTAATATTGTTTTATTCTTTCAGGGTTTATAGTCTCAGTCCTGAAGGGTCAAAGGACTTTGAGAAAAGAGAAATCCATTTCTCCAAATGAGTCTGATCCAAATCCCATCAATACCCCAACCTTTAGACAGATGAGACAGTTGCATGCTTGTCTGCATATTTACTGTATCTCTCAGCAAAAATATCTATACATACTTGAATGAAAAACATCTCCTAAAATCATCACTGCTGGATCAGAAGGTCAATAAAAATATCAATTACAGAAACTAGAGTGTCTGAAAGAAGAAATCCCTAGTGCAAAATATGCTTAGTGCCAGTTTACCTTTATAAAATTTTTGCTGTTACAAAACAATTCCTCCCATTTTGTTGATGAAATCAGTTATAATCCAGGTCACAGCAGATAACATACTGTTGTGGTAAACATTAAATGGTCAGATGATTTTTAGAAATGTTACAAGCCAGGAAGAATTAAATAACCAAACCTCTATTAATATATCTAGAACAGACTTAGATTTTCCCATTTGAGAATGTAAATCTACTGTAGACAGCTAAGACTTAGATTTTCCCATTTGAGAATGTAGACCCTAAATCTCTAATTTCTAAATTCAAAAATCAGCAAAGTCATTTATTTCCCCAGTATTATCATCTAAAGGCTCTACTCTCTCACTTTTAAACACATTTCCAATTCAATTTTATTTGGAACTTCTGATCTTGGTCTGCCCTGAAATCAATGTAGATGGAAAAGAAACAAATACACACCATGGCAAAAAAAAAAAAAAAANNAAAAAAAAATATATATATATATATATATAAAAATATTATAGAGGGAAAAGTTAAAATAGCAATCCTTAAAATACATTTAATCACACAAACTTGGAGCCAAAACACAAGCATGAAACTATATTTTAAAAACAGCATGAAAAACAGTTGGAAAAAAATGAAATGTTTAGGATAATTATGTGAAGGAAAAACCAAAATTAAATGAGATATAATGACAACATATCAGAATAACCCATTTCTCTCATCTTTGTACATACACCACAATTTTATTTTGATATATGCACATACAAAGATGGAAATACACAAATCTACATGCAGCAAATACAATTATAAAAAGCTTATGTGGACTGCTTGTCTCGTGGTTATTTTCTCTAATATCTGAAAAGTTGTGTCAATTCCAAAATACGCCTCTCTTCAATAGACACCAAAGTAGGTTTCCTCTCATTTCTACAAATCTAATGAACTAGTAAGAACTTACTTGCTATTCGTAATCACACTGTCAAATTACGCTGATTCTCAGCACAGATTTAGAAGTTGCTAGGGGAACATGTTTAGACCTAGGGATCACGACTGCATATACCTTGTTTCATTAATACATATAAAAACCCATAAAATAATTCAGCACCAGAGATACATAGTCTGGTTCTGCAGCAAAACTCATATCATAAATACACAAGTTCTTCTGTAATTAAACAATTTAAAATGAAGATTCAGTTAAATTATCCCTTTTCAGGAAGATATTGAAGAGTTCCATAACACTGCACACATATACAGAGATGTATTATTTATTCTCTAACAAATTTATCATGTTTTTATCGAGTCTTTTCTCTAGACAAAGCATTGGTAGAGCATACTTGATCTTTGACATCATTTCTGAGGATCTGCTAAATGCAGAGTTAAGAATTCCAACATTCCGATTTGCATTAACCCATTGCAGTGTAATAGATAAGGGAATCATGTACCACATTATGCTGAGCGGCAAACAAATAAAATAAATGAATGGTGATACACATACTTGTTAAAAATTGGGCTGGATCTGCTGTTTAGCAGCTTTTTGTCTGTTACAGACACAGGCTTTTACTGGATAGCTCAAAGAAGCAGGAAATGGGAGGGATGGTTTTGAAGCTGTTTCTCTGTGTTTAGTTTGCAGCTTACAAGAGGCAATCAGACACCAGCATTTGCAATAGTTAAAACAAAGTGGCTTCTGCCAGCGCAACACAGGCATTGCATTGATCACTGATGGGGATAAACACCACAGCCATTTCTCACTTCACCATTCTCAATCTAAGCTGTTTCTGTATGGGTTGGAGAGTACACACAGGACATGCACAAAGGCAGGAGTTTAACAGATGCATGTGTCTGTATGAAGTTTGAGAAAGAGTGGCCTAACTTGGCAGGAGAATGTTATTTGCTGAGAAATCATTTTCAGCTGTGCAAAGACAGTCACAAGAGGAACTTTTCCAACAGCTGATTTGAATTGCCTGGCTTGAACAATACTACCCTGGAGTAGTTAACTCCTTAATCCACTCCAGACATAAAATTCTTTCTGCATTGTTGGGGAGGGGTGGTTCTGCTATCTCTCTTTTTTCTGGAATGTTTTATATCATATTCCTTTTATCTGCATAAGATGAATATAAATTAATTGGAAAATTATTGGGTAGGGACAGGATAGGACAGGCTTCATTGTTTAACTTGACAAAGGTTTTCTGGCAGGCTTTATTTTGTGAGTCAAGTCTGCATATATGAACTAAAATGTAAGTTGAAAAAATGTGACAAACAAAGCTCGCCAAACCTCTTAAACTTCTTTTGCATTGCCTGTTATGCATAATTATAACCGTACTGCTACAGTCTACAGTGAGAGAAACATCTGGACCATCATTTATTTTAATGTACTTCAGTAATTCCTTCATTCAATACATTTACCTGAAGTGTTAGGGTTTCTAAAATATACACTTAGAGAATCTCATAGTTCTACCTGGTCCATATATTTTTGTTTTCCCATCTACTGTTTTTCACTTATACAGATAATCTTCCATTTTACCTTGGATTATTTTTTCTTTACTCTTTGGTTAATTATAAGTAATTTTCAAGATATCATTTTATACTACTTTCCTCATAAGGACTCCTTAGTCCCTCACTATCAGCTATTAGAGCCCAAAAGGCAATCATGTCCATCGTCTTGCTTCACCTGCTCTACTACATGTAATAAGAAATGAGAATTTCATATGTTTTCAATCACTGTATTTCAGCCTGAATCAACATCCGCCATAATAAAGAAGAAACTAAAAACAAATTCTGAGAAAAGTAAAAAGTTTTCGTTAAGGTGATATTACTAATGAAATACCCAAAGAAGTTACTAGGGCAGCTTTTCACACTTCAGAACATTCCCAAAATTTCCAAAAAAGAAGGAGATAATAGACCAGCAAACTGAGCCAAAACAGATTCTGCTATCAGATGCCATCAGAAGTCAATACAGAGTGCAAACTTGCAAAGAACATTTTCGATATTTTTTTAGATACAGATTGCAGTCTTCCAAATCTAAAACAAATAAATAAGAAAAAAAGAAAAAAAAAAAAAAAAGGAAAAAATAGTTTAGCTATGAAAATTTGTAGAATATATTTTTTAAGCATCTGAGGCACTATGTTTATCTATTTAAGTATGAATTTAAATTTTCAAACTGTTACCTGTTAATCAAGTATTTATCTCATCAAAGGTGTCTTTATGTCACTTTACTTAGGAAGGAAGTAACTATGATGCTTTTCCAAATTTACTAGGGTGAGTCCAGCTTTGCTGTTTCCATTAGAGTGCAGCAGAACTGCATTAGAGCTAACATATTTCAATCTTTCGTTAAAAACAAAATTCAGTGTAGGAAAAGAAACAATTAAATTTAATCCTATTTGTACAAATCACAAAAAAAATGAGGCATAAATGACAGCTAAAGAGGAAAGGAAAGACTATGTGGGACAAATCTAAAGCTGTTTGAAGGGGCTGCTATTCATTCCTCCAAAGGCTATTCACTCCAGATGTCTTGGCATTTTGTGGGTATCACACAATAATGCAGTAATGCCAGAGGTGCACATTGTAGCACCCTGTCTTAACTCACTCTCACCTGAGCTGTCGACACCAAGGTTAAAATTGCATCCAGACCTCTAACTCTGAAAAGCATCCTGGAAACACCTTTCCATACCTCTCTGCTTATGTTCTCACCCTCCTTCCATGCACAAAACAGCGAGATCCCTCACCCTGAGAAAAAGATGAGGAGCGCTCTGGGCCCACTTTGCCTTCTGAGCTAAATGTATGGTCCATCGTGGACACAGATTGGAAAAACACTTTGTGCAGCACTGGCTTCTGCCCTTTTTGCAGTGAGGACATGCTGGCACACATTTTCTTCATGCGTGCCATGCTTCAGTCCCTCTGGCAAACACTTCTCACATTTTTGTTTTTATCCTCCTTATCAAAGACCACATGCAATCCTAAGACTTTCTCATTAACATCCATTAGCCTTTGCTAAAACTGACCCTGGAGAAACAAGCTCATCAAGGCCTCATTTCTCAATTCTTGTCCCACCATATCTTTAGGAAATGCATTCCTGGCCATCACGCACCAGCTCTGGGCACTTTCAGGGTGTGCTGAGTGCTGTTGGGAGTCTTCTGTTCTACACTATCCTTAGTTCCCCTCTTTTTTTGGTACATTTTTGTCTTTCAGTCCTCTTCTTTTTTCCTCATTTGTCGTCCACTCTATTAAGTTTTCTCTTTCTGTTAATCACCTTCTCTTTTTTCTTTTGTTTTATAACAAGAGAAATAGTCAGGTTTGTAGAGGTGATCTGGTTTCTCCACAAAACTCAGTGGCCATGAGGGGCAGGGTTGCTGTCCCTACATATCTCCTGCATGGCAGTGAGAAGGAACAGCTGGTTCAGCAGCACAGCTCCTGTGCTGCCTTCTCCATCCTGTAGGAGAGAGAGATTGTGTCTTGCTCTGACAATAAAACTCTGCACCACCAGTGCCACCACGGCATCATCTCTGCTGCCACCATCCCCACCTTCACCACTGACTTCCCACCCCTCTCTGCCCGCACACGTGTGGGGCTGCAGCAGGGCAGCTCCTGGCAACCAGACCTCCAGGAGCTCAGGGGTGGGAAGAATCAGCTGCTATTCCTCTGATGGGGATGGGCGACCGCAGGCAGACAGATTGCTAAATTCCATCTGCATGGAAGGGAAGTCTGGGAAGTATTGTTGAAAATTACACATTACATTTCTACACAAACACAAAAAATCCCCAAATTAAAACGCAAATAATCTCAATACAAGATAATGAAGCTTCTGAATAAAAGGTGCATGTTTGTCACGCTGAAAGCATTATTGTTGCTGAGAAGGACTACTGTGACAAAAAAAAATCTGTATGGAATAAAGCAACTTTAGAAAAATATATATGCAATTATATACTACTACTTTTATTAAAATAGTAGTAGTTTTAGTAGTAGTAAAAGTACTAATTTTTCCTCCTTCAGTTTGTTGGCAACAATTGTTCAGAGTTTGTAGCTTCTGTTAAATATATCACACACACGCAGAATTTCCACATAGACAATAAGTGTTAATTAGACTGTGGAGACCAAGACAACCTCCCTTATCTCAACTTATACAGGCATACTCCAAAGAATCCTAAGTATTCCTAAACCTGTTATTTGGTGTAATCAATGTCTGGCATTCTATACAGTCTCATGGTTACAAGGAGCAAAAAGCAGGAAGGGATTTAATTATCTTATATTAAAATGTACTTTGAAGGGGACTTCACTTCATTATCTGTAAAGAAGGGGCCACTAAGAAGACATCATGTACCAAAACAGATAGGCACTGATGATAATGGAGCCCTCTTTGTGACATCACTGCCTATAAACTGTTAACATCCTACCCCAGATTGACTTATCTGGAGAAAACACTGCCCTCAGCCAGGCCTCATCTCCTCAGCAGCTCTTGGGAGCAGGATGCTGCCAATACTTCTGATCTGCCAGCATAACCACCCACAACTGATCTAGTTACGACACACATTAGAATCTGGCTACAGATTGGTGTCACAGAAACCCCTCCATACCAGTGCCTCCCCTCTAGTTCAACACAAGTGTTGTACAAAGACTGTAGATTTGACTCCAACCCTGACAGCACTGAAAGTTCAGCCAGCTTCACTCAGCAGTCTCCTGGGCCCTAGGAGACTGGTCTCTCAAGTCAGTGGAAGATCTTCTAACTGGAAAATGAAAGTTTTTTGTTATCAGTTACCTAAAACAAAACTACAAAGGTTAAAGAAACATTGTAAAATTCCCAGTATAACCATTTCTGACATTGGCATATACTGTGGAGTCCAAAATGCTGGAGAAATCTATTTACTAGGAGCTTACTTGGTCTCAGCACATAAACTGTAACTGTTTTTTAATATGTGCAATTCTAGATGCATTAAGCATAAACAGAGTCAGTATTTTATATTCTTGACTCTTTACTGATATTAAAAAAAAGGATATAAAATTATCTGGAAAATAAAACAATGAATGCTCCAAAGCTATATAAAAAATGAATCCTTAAACATTAAATTACCAGCATTCCCTCACATTATATTTCTCTAGAGAGATGATCTCCACTAACCTCTTCCCTTTTCAAATAAGATGTACACCACAAGATATTAAGGAGTGGAAATAGAGCAGAAAAAGAACTGCAGGGTTTCCTTGGATCTGTAAGGATAGATTTTGAAATACTATTTAACCAAGGTAATCAGAGAGTTACAGGTGTTCTCTTTAAGGCATGTTTTGCAAGCTCTTCTTCAAAACCATAATCCATTTTCATAAGTTACAGTCTTTATAGACAAGCATGTTAGGTCCCGATTCAAACAGAACTGAAATTTATGTTCACTGAAGACGACCCTCAAGTGAAATCAAACAGTTGACTGAATTAGCTAAAAGAAAAAATAGTTATAGTCTATTAAAGAAAATAAAGGATTAAAAATTTTAAAGAAATATTACTCTAAGTGTGAAGATACATTTCTAAACTCAACTCTTCAGATCATGCACCAATATAATGCAGTAGCTCAGTTCAAAACCCAACAAAAGGGGAGAATTTCTATGGAGAAGGAATTGAACACTTTCATTTCTTGCCAAAAAAAATGGCTAGATAAAAAAAAATAAAGATAATTTCATATCATTTAAGTTTGCAATTACACTTCAAGATTTTGTCTTTCAGAGCCTGAAGCATAGTCCTACAGCCATTCAGTTGCTATGAATTCCTTAAGTACCCATTCACAGTAACTGGGAGGAAAAACTAGGCATCCAGCTCTTTGTTTCTTCCTAATTTGACAATGACTGGAGATAAAAGTGTTACTTTCTAGTTTGTTTGGGGATATTTTCTTTTTTTTCTTTCCTTCTTTTCTAAAAGTTCTGAAGATAATAAGAATAGTTTGAACAAAAGTTTAAGACTGACAATTAAAACAGAGCAATTTGGTGTCCCTGAATTCCCAGAAGTTAAACCAGTTCTAGTAGTCACCTCTGGTAACCTGCTCTTCTACTACGGCACAGACACACATACATACCCGCATGTGTACACCTTCTCACCAGAAAGAAATTAATTGGTTAAAAGCACACCTGTGCTTAACTTGCTTTAAGTCACTCACTGCCTGGTGACACAACACTGTGACTTGGCAAGAGTCATATCTGGCATCTAAAACCTTACTCTAATGAATAAAACGTCAGTCTTTGGACTGTTACAGGACCATCCCAGAGGTGCAGAGAACAGGGCAAAACTCACTTCTTGCAGCTGACATCCTGGGGGCCAGGCACAGCCATTTCCAGACACCCTTTAACTTCAGTTAGTACCACTGGCCATAAGTCACTGAGGGAAGAAGAAGCACGGGCACCTCACAGGTTGGAATGAGGGGATTGCAAACCAGGCATATCTTATCTAGAGAAGTGCTTTACCTTTCATCCAGCCTTAGCCCAAGTTGCAGAGAGCTGAGGTGGCAGCCCAGCTTTCCTACCTGTCAGCACTGAGGGCGGTGAGGGTGAAGACAGAGACACCAACAGAGGTCAGCTGGATGACAGGGATGAGCTTGCAGCCCACTTCCCCAAAGAGCCACTCTTCAGAGAAATACCGGGAGGCATCCACAGGCACGCAGGTCACTAGCAGGAGCAGATCACCAGCAGCGAGGCTGGAGATGAAGATGTTGGGCACACTTCTCATGGCACTGTTGGAAATGAAGATCTTCATGAGGGTGATGTTGCCCAGCAAGCCGACAGTGATGATGAGCAGGTAAAGCGAAGGGATCACACAGCGGATGACGAACATGGCCGTGCCTCTCCCCGGGGACAGCAGGGCTGTGTCGGGCACCAGATGGATACTCCCATTCTCCCCGAGGGGCATTGCTGTGAGCTCGGGTGGGAGCTCTGCCTCCATGCTCCAGCTTTGCGTGGACTGAAGGCCTCCAGTGCAAAGTGCAGTGGGAGCCACAGGAAAGCTTCACCTCTGCAAGTCAATCAACTTCCCCCCCACTTCTCTACTGCTTTTCCTCCTACCCCTTCTTTGCCGAGTTTTCTCCCTTAAGAAATGCAGAGGAATGTCCGCCGGCGCGGTGGCCGGGGAGGAAAATAAAAACTCCCGTGCTCTGCCTCTCGGCTCTTCGCACAAGCCTCTGCCGATGGGCAGGAGATCCTGACCCTGGGGGCAGGGAACGCCGTCGGGACAGCCGCCACCTGCCCGGGCGCTTCCCCGGGAGTGCCCTCGGCGCGGTCCGGCCGCTCCCGCGGAGCCGCCAGCGCTGTCCAGCGGTGCCGGTGCTGCCGGGGCCGCGGGGGCGAGGCGCAGAGCGAGCCCGCTCCTCAGGCTTATACCTGCCTCCGAGAGGGGCCGCCCCGCCCCGCTCCTCCTCCTGCCAGCGCCTGTGCTCTCGCCCCGGCCCCTCGCCGCCGAGCTGGATCTTGCGATGAAGGGAGAGGCGGATCCCGGAGCCGCCGCCGTCCCGCGGGGTCCCAGCCCCTGAGCGCGATGGGGACGACGTGGTGACGGGGAGGGGGGAGGGAAACCTCTCTCCCCGCCGCTGCCCACCGCAAAGCAGCCCCCGCCAGGCTCTGCCCGGCAAACCGGAGAGCTGTCCGACACGTCGGACAGAACGCGGGATCGCCCCCGGAAACTCGTCCTTCAGCATCTTGCTCAGGTGAAACCACAGTGCTTTGAAAGGCAGGGTGGCAGGGAGCGAGGGGCGTGAGAATGAAGAGATTTTATTCCTAACATCCAGCTGTGGGTTCTGCATAGATCCTGCTGAAAGACATCAGCTGTGTTTAAAGGTTTGATTTTTGAGGCTGCATTTCACAGTGGTCTCGACTGTGGAAAGGGGGGCAGGTGATGTGTTTTATCCATGACTTACTCTGCAAATAGTACAACAGTGGAGAATGAATTTTGTTTTTCTCTTTGAAGAGTAGAATTTGTCCCTAATGTTTCTTGCTTTTCATGGAGGTAATGTCTTTTGCTTCTGAGTGTCTGCACATGTATAGAATGTATATGCACGTTTCCAAACAGCTCCATCTGTTTCCAGCAGAAGCTATGAATGTAAATTTGCTGGAAGACAGGCAAACCTGTTGGACTGAAGTTTCCAAAATAAAACGTTAAGGTAGAAGAATAACAGCATTTGTCAGTAACATGCTTTGCAGACTGATTCCTTCATTTCTTTTTCTCAAAAGAGAGGATCCATGAGCTTGTAGAGAACTTGTTCATTTTACTGCAGCAGTTCTCTTGAAGCTCCATGAGTTTATGACAGGTCTGTGGAGAATGTGACCACTGAAATTTTCAGAAGCAAAGCATTTCACATATGCATGGCCTGCCCATGACATGCTTTCTAGTGTAGGAATTAAATCAGCGATTTCTTCTTAAATAAACTTTTACTCAGATTATCAAAAAAAATAAATAATGTTTCTTAAAAGTTACACATCTCTATATCTATTCATTGATCATTGTGACTCTTCTCACATCCTTGAATATATATATGTATTGAAGTTGTGTAAATTACTGATTCATATAATGCTGAGAAATTTCTTTGAACCCAACCAGTGCTAGGCCTCACAAAGGATCAGGCTAGATACTTCTTCACCTTTACCACTAAGCAGCTCATCAGAATCATCACAGCGCTCCTCTGGAGGTGATTCTTGTTACTGATCAAGTTTCCTGCCCACGGTTTTAAATTGAACTATGCTCCCTCTGAGGCAGCCTTACTGATGGCTCACATATTTGTATAAATTGCTGTGACCCTCTACTTTGTTGAGCATATGTGAAATTTACTAAAATCAACCATAGTCACGTTTCTGTTAACACTCCAGATCACTCTTTTTGGTTCCCATTGGCTGGATCCAATATAAATCTTTAACACTGCGAGTTTAACACTGGGAGTATGGTCTTTTTGCTAATTTGTTTGAAAATGGGTTTATATATTAACAGACAATATAATTCCCGTTGGGAGAATAGTTTAAATTCAACATGTCTTTAATATTGATTTTCGTGAGACAAGAGGACATTGAGTCTTTTTGCATGAACATCAAAAAGAGAACACTTTAAAAACTTCTATTGATATAAACTTGTTGCAGTTTGCATGGAGAGAGGTGAGACCCCTTGCTTTTTGTTGCGCAACACCACTACTCCTACTGCTGCCTTCCAGGAGAAATTCTTCTATCCTAGTGAATTTTATCTGTCCTTTAGTCCACATGATGGAATTCCTAAAGTTGAAGAATTAGAAACATTTTCATTGGAAATTTATATTCCTGATTTTTATTGGTAGTTAATTTTAGCTACTCCATATTTTTTAGAACTCTAAACAGCAAGGAAATAAGCTTTGAAGAAAGTGAGTATCTCCATATCAGGGAAAACAGAAAGTTAGATTATGCTTCTAATGTTGTTCAACAGATGCCTGTGTAAAGTCAATGGAATACACTCAACCAGTATGAATATAATTTCCTGCAGAGGTAAAAAGGCATGTGTGGGGAAGATCCACAGATCCTGACATAATCCAGTCAGAATTCAGATCCCCACATACAAGCGGTTCATCACTCTCTTTTCAAACAAGAGTCCACTCATGTCTTTAGATGTTATTTTAGATTACAGCCTAGAGACAACTCCACTGTGCAGTTCTGACACAGTGCTTGGCACAGGAGTGAGTTAGAGAGTGCCAAAGGTGAATCATCCCAGTGGGAAAGAACCTGCACAGGCACAATCAACCACCATAGATGGAGTCCATCCAGAAGTGCAACATCATAGGGCAGAAACCACAACAACCTAGAAACATGAGAGGCAAATACACTTCATCAGTAATTCCCAAATGTAGGGATTCATAATCAGTTCATGTGGGAATGAAGAACTCCACACATCCCACAAACGCCTTCTACCGAGAAGTGGGTCTGACAGGAAAAAACACTCTTTTCACATGTTTATGCTGCTCAAGGCACTTGATTATTCTAGAGCTAATTCAGATTTGCACATCACAACACATGTAGTTCCATGAAGAGCCAAGCATATCTGCCACCAAAACTACCTGCAGTAAGTAGTCTTTAATTAAGTTTGTGTCCTTGCACATTAAATGAAAACCAGGTTCAAATGGAGCCCTGGAAGTGATCGTGTTTGAAGGCCTGATCATCAGTCAAATTTTAAAAAGAAACAAAGCAACAACCAAGGAACAAATACTACCTGATTTTAAACACTGAGCATTTGGAAGCAGACCTTCAATAAATTCTGTAATATCACATATTGCACCATTAGATACAGCTGGAAAAAGTGGGCATGCATTGTAGCAGAGTGACTTCTTCCAAGCAGTCAAATGTACAATACTCTAAAGTGACTCATGTTTTTTACCTTGTTACTTCAATAGAGGCTTTCTTATTTTGATGGAGGGAACTCTGGAAACCAAAATGGAAATTCAGGTGCTTCCAGCACTAGACAAAGCTGGAAAGCTGGCAGAAGTGGCTTTCTCCAATATTCATGCAAGTTCTCTTTTCGGAAACAAAACCTTATCTTATTGATACAAATTCAATTTTTTGTACCATTTTCATGGTGCTGGTTTTATTCATGGCATGAGGATAACAGGTGCCATTATATTTAACATTAATAAAGCAATGAATTGGGTGCTTAATGGTAAAACACACAGGTCATCCCTCTAAGCACAATTGAAGCTTTATGCATGCATTTAGATTCCATTTGTTTTACTGTATTCATTCAGCAGGACTCCAACTCATTAAAAGGTTAAAGAGCACACCACTGAGCTGCAAACTGTCAAAATCCAGGCTTCAGACTCACTTAGAAACAGATGTGATATCAACATCTTCCATCCCATTTGTCCATGATAGACAACTAACAGCTGTAAGCTGCTCTTACAGATTCAAAACAAATAATGATTTTCTGTCAAGGAAGTCCCAAGGAATGGCTTGAGTTCCCTTGGCAGACTGCGCTCCAAAGGACTGCACAATGCCAGCTTACTCTACTTCTATCTCAAGTTATCCTCCTAATGTGGTGTTACAAAGCACGTTATTGAGCACACATGACAAAAGGAATACATTGCTATTAGTTCCTCCTAGTGCGAAGATAATGGAATTCCTGTGCTTGAGCTCACATGACACTGGAGTCATTTCAAAGAAAGTGACAATTTTATTGTGGGCACATTCATCACACTCAGTGGGGTTTTACTGCAAGACACCCATGGGGTTTGCATTGGGTTTATCTGACAACCTCTCCAGATTTTTTTTTTTTTTAATTTATTTCAATGCAGCTGTATTCCTTATGTGTTCCTAGAAAAAATCAGAGCATTGCCAGATAAGTCTTCTGTTATCACCTTTATCACAGGACAGAGATTCAAGTTTTTATATTGTTACTGAGATTGATTGTTGATTGTCTTGTGTTAGACAATCCAGTCAGGTAAGTAATCATGTGATTCTCACCTAAAAACAAAAAGATACAAAGTAGCATTTGTATAGTGCAGATTTTTACCCAAAATGTGTTCTGAAACATTGTTTCTATCTATAGTGGAATCAAATGCTGACCAAACTTCATGGGTTCATGTTCATCAATTAATGTGCAAATAACCACTACTACACCAAGCATAATAAAAAAGCTTTGAAAGAGCTATCTCCATTTAGAAACTAGGAGTTGTTGAGTTTTTCTATTGTATTTTTAAACATTTCTATTTAAAGAGATCCTAATAAATACAAATACAACTATTTTTGAGGTACATTCAACAGCAGATTTTCAATAGGCAATTCACATTTTAAAACAATTAAGTTATTGAAATATTACTGATATTAAACATGCTGAAATAATTTAGTCATTAGAATTGAATATGGATGATAATTAAACTCTGTATGTATTGAAAAACAATTCATGCAACCAAAATCACTGCATTTTGGTGAAGGTTAGTCACCACACTGAGAACCACAGTACTTTATTGCAGATCACACACCACTGTGAGACATTATTGCTTTTAGTTCATTTGACATACACAAACCTCAGCATTCTCTCCATGCAGCAGAGCAACAGATTGCATTAACAATGTTTGGAAACCCAGTCTAAGTGCTACCGATCCAGCACCTTTTACAGTACTCCAGGAGACAGACATTCAATTAAGTGCCTGAACTAGCAGCTGCAGTAAATAACGTGCACTTATTGCAGCACTTTTCACCTTCTTCGTAATTTACCTACTTCAGTAGATGCAGGGTGGGTTCCCTTTACAAAGAGTGTTCTGATGTCTTACAACAGTTATTTCAACCATGCCATTAATACAGTCATTGAGGCGCCTTTTAGAGACACAACAGCCAAATCCATACATAAAATGAACACTGATTCCCATCACTTCCCTTCTTGTGCCTATGTTTCCATGCCTATGAGCACACATGACAGAGGGAACAATGCTTTTTGAAACATCAGCTTGAAGTCATGCTGCAGCCAGTTACAAGGGAGGCTCTCTTCTGAGTTTAGAGGCAGAAGAGTAACTGCCCCCTCTAGATTTAGTAACCTGATTTCACTTACCTTGTGCACGCCAAATAAACTACTGCATACCAGTGAGTGAATGACAAATTAGCATTTCCCCTTTACTGGTTTCCCATCTCCATCCTTCCACTCTCCATCTTCTCATAAAACTCCCACTAGGTTCAGACTACTGACTTGAAGTACTTCCTTGCGGCAGTTCACCAGCAGGACTGTCTGGCGTATGCACGGACTCGCCTTCACAGCTCTTCTGGAGCTGCTTCAACTTCACATACTGAGTACGCTGGCAAATTATTAGTAGCAATTACTGCCATTAAGTTATTTGCAGCAATTTTGAAGGGGGCAATATTATTTGTTTTAACTCAGTTTCTATTTCTTTGAATTCAGAATCGTGTATCTACAGTTTACAAGTCCTGCTGCATCCTTCTTTATTGGACTTAATTAAAAAGTTGATAAGCTCTAGATGCTCCGGCTAGCTGGCTCCCGGTTCTTCCCGCCGGCGGCAGCCTCGAGAGCGCTGCGCCGGGGCCTCAGCCGGGACGGGGATGGGGGCCGGGACGGGGAGCGGCTCCGCGGCTGGGCAGGAGTGATGGTGGGTACCGCGGGTACCCCGGGGCGGCGGTGAAAGGCCGGCGCGGGCCTGCGGGGCATGGGCAGGGGCAGTCGCGCAGCCGGCGGCAGGCGCTGCTGACGGTGCTGCCCGGGGATTATCGGCGGGCGCCGGCCGGCCCCGCTTTTGCTGCGCCCGCTGCCGGCCCGAGCGCGGGGGCCCGCCCGGGGCCAAANGCACGGAGGGACAGGCGGCCCGAGCGGGGCGACAATCGCCCCTTTGGGGAAGCTGAACTTTAATTTGCGGGAATAAGTATGGTTCTAAGCGTGGCTCTGAGGTTTGATGGTGGCACGGCGGTCCGCGCTTTGCCGTCACCTGACATCATGTGAATGAATCAGTACAACAGCAAAACGAATAGCCTTTGGGTCGAAGCGCTCAGCTCCGTCTGGCGCCTTCTGCAGCAGCGGAATACAGATAAAGGCAGTGAAACAAATGAACTGGCAAGTGCTAGACAAATTAACGTTTATGTAAAGTTAGTAGGAACAATAAAATGTTGTAAGACATTATTTTGTTAGAGAGCTACTGCACCCTTCATAGGCAAACTGTCTCCTTTAAAACAAGTAGAATAAAGTAAATATTTTGGATAATGAAAAAGAGTAAGTAGACCTCCAACAATAACACTGTTCATTTTTGTTTTTTATGTTGAATGAACCCTCTGATTTGCAGCTCAGGCCGCCAACAGTAATTGGACAATTCCACACTCTTTTTTTTGGCTCAATTCGAATGTTTTTCCTTGGTGTTTTGGGCTTTGCTGTTTATGGAAATGAGGCCTTGCATTTCAGCTGTGACCCAGACAAGAGAGAGGTTAATCTTTTCTGTTACAACCAGTTCAGACCCATAACTCCTCAGGTAATTACCTTTTTTCTGTTATTTTTTCATGGTAAAAATCCAATGCAAATAAAGTAAACTGCAAAAATTAAAACATGATTGTTCCATATAAGTACTAACTGACTAGGCTAATTATCACTAGCTTTTTTAATTAACATTTTCCTTTAAA
Source organism: Rhadina sibilatrix (assembly GCA_013400275.1). Lineage (NCBI taxonomy): Eukaryota > Metazoa > Chordata > Aves > Passeriformes > Phylloscopidae > Rhadina > Rhadina sibilatrix. The sequence continues at coordinate 907,747 of VWYO01013854.1, read as the reverse complement.
TATCCCTTTACATGTGACTAAATATGGAAATGTGCTTCCTGTCCCTCAAAATAATCCCCATGTTTCAGAACCCAACTAAACTTTTCAAATCAAAATATAACTGCTTTTTACCTTTACTGTCATCTAAGTTTTTATAGATTTGATATATATTGAAAACAGACTTGCAAAATGTTCCAATATGCATGTGTTTTAGCTGTTCCAAAGCAGTTGTAAATGATCTGACAGCTACATTTCTGCTACATTTTAGGTATTCTGGGCATTACAACTGGTGATTGTACTGGTACCTGGAGCCTTTTTTCACCTTTATGCTGCTTGTAAGAGCATCAAACAGGAAGATATTCTCCAAAAGTCATCCTACACTGGTTTTTATATCTTTTCTGTTTTCTTAAGGATTGTCCTTGAAGTTGTGGCTTTTTGGCTTCAGATTCAGCTCTTTGGTTTCAAAGTGAATGCAATCTACATGTGTGATGTGGGAGCACTTGAAAAAAAGTTTAACATTACGCGGTGCATGGTGCCAGAGCACTTTGAAAAGACAATCTTTCTTATTGCAATGTACACATTTACTGTGATTACAGTGATCTTGTGTGTTGCTGAAATTTTTGAGATCTCATGTAGAAGGCTGGGTTTCTTAAAAACTCAGTGATGTCAACCACTTGCACTCATTTACTGCTCTGTCCATCTGCAGTTTTGTAACAGTGATTTCAAACTACAGCAAAAAAAAAAATCTCCTGTCTTTATGCAGTGCTGCAGAAGAGAACCACACTCATGATTACAGAGGCAGAATAGTCACTTCACATAAACTCCTCATCTAAAAACTTGCACACTATGAGAATAGTCTCTATTGTTTCCATGTCAAGGTCATAGGCACTAAGATCTTCAAGAGCAATATATTTTCATGACCTGCAGCCTATGATAGTTCTGCCTCCAGAGGAGTGTCTGTGTGTGAGGAGAAGGTTATTTACAAACATACACATCTGAACATGTGCCATCGGAGATAATAAGGTCATTGCACTTCCAGGAAAAAATTATTGCAAATTTCTTACAAGTTCTTATGGCTTGAGAATTGAACAGTAATAGTGGATACACTCTGGGTACCAGAAAGCGTTTGAGCATCTTCCCAAGAAGTGCCACTGAGATGCAGCCTGCATCTCAGCCCCCAGGGGCAGAGACTCCTGGTTAGTCTGTGGTGACAACATATCCGAGGATACCAACTTACTTTGCAGAGACCCAGCTACTGTCACCTGCTGGTTCAGAATCTCCTTTTAAAAGTGAAAGAGTAGTATGGTATTCTTTGTGCTGGCTGCAATGCCTCCTTATGTTTTGGCTTACCACGTAGAAGATTTTTACCAACTTAGTGTGATCACATTTTGAAGGAGGAGGAGGGCTTTTCAACAATTTTGCGTAAGCGCCTTAAAAGTGTCAAAATAAAATCTTGGAGAAAAGCCTTTCCTAGGCCCAATCATGATTTGATTTCAATGCGTTTTGCTTGTGTGTGACTGCAGAATTGGGCCCACAGAATTTTCTACTGTTTGTGTCACATCTAACTTTTTCTTGCTCTGACCAAGGCTGCTAGAATAACAGTGAAAAAAAGAACTCTGCATATTAAAAATATTCTATGCAGTAAGTGTATTTGGTTAAGTTAGGTCTCAAACTTTATATAGGTATCAGATGTTTTTGTGTGCAGCAGCTTCTTCTTAAGGGCTAATAAACATATTAAATTTAGAAATGATTTCCTTGTGCTGAAGTGAGATAAAGGAAATAAAACAGATTTCAGAATCAGAAAGAAAGGAGGAGGTAGTTTCCTGTAAAAAATATCTACAAATAACAATAATAATCAGCCATTTTCCTTTTTTTTTTAAACATAAAAAGCTGAGATCCTGGTGACAGAATTTGGGTAATTTCAGAAATATTTAGAAAATTCTGGAAAAATTCTTACCATATGTTTTACCATCAAGAGTTAGTTAATAAGTCCCCAAACCTAGCTGAATTATCGTAGCCTTGTAATTCTCACCCACAAAAGTAAACCTGCTAAATAAATGGAATAGCAAGTTTTAGGTGTCTTGGATTTGATTGAATCTGGGCCATTTAAAACAAAGCGGGCTACAAGTAGATGTGTGATTTTTTTAATATGCTGATCAAGAACAAGACTATATATTTCAATACATTTGCTATACTAAAACATTAATATTATTTTCCCCTGTAGAAATAAGTTATATGTTGTCTTAAACAAATGTCCAGTCAAAGCTATCAGATTTATGCAATATTAAAGTAGTTATTTGATATTTTCAAGCGTCAGAAGTGAAATAAAAATCACTGTGCTCACTTCTTGTTTGCATAATATGTCATGTTCTTTGGTTGATACATGTTTAATTTTTCACTGTACATATCAATATCCATCTGGAATTATACTTTCCAATTGAAACTTGTAATCTCAGGTAAAAAGAAAAATATTTATAAAAACATACAGTATATATAGAACTACTAAGAAAAAGAATTTACTTTCATGTGCTAGGTACAGTTGTTACCATTGTACACAAATCTCACTTCATCAGTTATTTGTATAATAATAAAATAACTTAATCACAACCTTGTCAGTATTTTCCCTGGTGCTTAATATGTCATTGCTTGCTGTTCTTCTGTAAATTTCCAAACACTTCAGAACGGTCAGAGTGTCAAGACCCCCAAACCCTCAGGACTTCTTGAAGTCCTTGTTACCATCAAGAGCCTTGAAGAACAAATACTGGCATGGGACTGCCTGAGGATCCCTGGAGTGCTTTAGGAGCTGGGTTACCCACCACCATGACCTTCCTCTTTGTGATCAAATTCTGGAACATACTAAACATTTTCCTTCTTCCAAATCAGATACACCACCAATTATTTTTTTCCCCTGCATTTGCTGTGGAATTAAAATTGTCAAATTCCTCAGTCTTTCATTAAAAAAAGAAAAAGTGCATTATAGCCTTTTAGTGCAAGTGTTTCCGTGCCTGATTCTGCCATTAGTTTCTGAAACCCGTTGATGGAGATATTATGTCCATGTAAAAAAATCATTTCCCCATGGATGTCAACACTTCTCTTTCCTATATTTGCCATTTGTTTTCCTGGCGCTCATTGTATTCTCAAGTGTCTCTAAACTTTTCCTTAGTCTTCCAAACTCCCACCACTTTCATCCTCATTTACATTGTTTTCTATCATCTCCCTTCCACCCTTACTCCCTCTGAGATTGATATGCCTCATGCATTTCTTAGCACTGAGCTGATTTTTGNCTATTTCTTTACGCAGTGAACATGAAGTCCTGTCTCCCAGAACACTGAGGAAGCATTTTTGTTGCTTACATCAGGTTCACACTGTAAGTGCTTCTTTGACTTTTTCATTGTTTTCCACCACACTCTAGCCACCTAATTTTCACAGACAGCGCTCAAAGCAGTCCCCAGCTCATGTGTTTGCAGTCAGTTTTGTCTCTAGTCAGACATCATGACCATTTTAGTTCTCATTTAACAAAGAGCTGTAATTGTGATGTGATTGCATTTACATCAAAGGTATAGCTGCTCTGGGCCAGCCAGCTTCTACTATAGCGCCACAGCATCCCACACAGTCCTGTAACCACTCCTTGTTCTGTTCCTTTCCTGGATCCCTCTCTTCTGTTCAGACATCATTTCCCCTCTGTTTCCTTTTTGGCACTCTCCCACGTCAGCAATGAGACAGTGCAGCCACCTCTCCTTGCCTGTGCCTCCCTCCAACACACACCTTCCTTTTTGCCCTGGAACATCGACATTCTTCTCCTCTGCAAACAGACACTTTGAGATCAAGTAGAGGTTTGGCAAAAAAGGCTACCTAAAAGATATTTAGAAGCAGTTTTAACTATGCCATCAGAATGAGGTAATAGACACTAAAATAATTTATATTGCAATAACTTGTGAGATCCATTTGAAACCATTTTGCTTCAACAGTTCATATTTCTTTTGCTGTTCTTATCCCCTCTCTGCAAAACCAGAAATCCCTGGGAGTTCCTCTGAGAAAAAGTTATCCAGGAAGTGGTGATCCTACGAGATGCATGTTCCAGGGCTGACAGACCTTCTGACAGCTGCCAGGAAACAGCCCAGTCCTATTAGCCAGGCCATGGTAGTGTTGCAAAATGTGGAATATGTTAAATTTTCTTAAGAAAGGATTTTCTTTGATAATTAATGTTTGAATACTTTCAAGCTTAATCAACAACAAGGGAGATTTAATCCGTAAAAACAGTCAGCAGCTAACAAGCAAGTTCTAACTGATGTCCAAGTGTTAAAAGAACAAATCACTTGGTAGTAGAATTGCCTTGTTTACCAGGTTTACATTGTTTGCCAGGTTTAGAGCTTGACACTCTTCATCGATCTCAGACCCTGGGGCATGTTAACAAAGCTTGGGAAGAAGGATGCCCACTGATAGTCGACACAAGGAATGCAGAATTTACCGGCCACAGGGCCATTTTGCAGAACTCACAAAATAAAGAAGAAACTAATAAGGCAACTCAGCAAGGGTGCTGCAATCAGCTCTGACTGGGTAAAAGGTAATTCTGGCAGGAGGAGGTCCTGACCGCCAGTTCATGGACCAGTGACCCAAGAAACCCAGTGACTCAAATGAGAAAGACTAAATATGCTCACTAATTAGCATGAGAAGCATGAGAGTCATTAACTAACAGAAGACAGAAAACTAATTAATGACAGAACTATGTAACTGGTAGCCTTTGTTTGCTAAAATGTGTAAAGTGTTGATAGTTGGGGTGCTTGATTTATGGAATACCACCAAACACACAGGCTCAAACAACTCTGAAATGATAATCAATGTCTCTTTTGAGTGTGTATGTATTGGCTTGTTGCATACCAGGTAACTAATCCGATTTTTGCAGACAAGTTTTTAGGGATGAAGGGCAGAGGCCCAGGAGTAAAGGCACAGTTCAGGCNCCGCCCGCCGCCGCCGCCCGCGCCATGGCGGCCCCGGCGCTGCCCCCGCTGCCGCCGCAGCTCAAGAGCATCCAGCACCATCTGCGGACCGCGCAGGAGCTGGACAAGCGCGAGCCCGTGGTGGCGTACTACTGTGAGTGAGGAGGCGGCCGCGGCGCCGTCCCGCCGGGCCCGGCCCGGCTGCCGCTGCGCCGGGCGGAGCGCTCCTCCCGGGGCTGCCCGTGGGATGCGCGGAGACGCGGGCGCGGGGGAAGCCCCACCTCTGGGCGGTGCGGGGTGGTCGCGGTGTGCCTCGGCTGCCGCTGCAGCCCCACCCGCCTTGCCTCTGCTCCGCGCTTGCGGAGTTAAAGCCCTTGGCAGTCGTAGTGCACATTCCGGCAGCCCCTGCTTGTGCGCCAGTGTAGAGTGCCCCTGATGGGACAGCCTTCATAAGTATGGCAAAAAATAGCATTCAAGGACTTTTTCAGAGTTTTTGTTCTCCTGAAAAGGCCTCCTTTCTCTCCTGTGNTCGATCTCAGACCCTGGGGCATGTTAACAAAGCTTGGGAAGAAGGATGCCCACTGATAGTCGACACAAGGAATGCAGAATTTACCGGCCACAGGGCCATTTTGCAGAACTCACAAAATAAAGAAGAAACTAATAAGGCAACTCAGCAAGGGTGCTGCAATCAGCTCTGACTGGGTAAAAGGTAATTCTGGCAGGAGGAGGTCCTGACCGCCAGTTCATGGACCAGTGACCCAAGAAACCCAGTGACTCAAATGAGAAAGACTAAATATGCTCACTAATTAGCATGAGAAGCATGAGAGTCATTAACTAACAGAAGACAGAAAACTAATTAATGACAGAACTATGTAACTGGTAGCCTTTGTTTGCTAAAATGTGTAAAGTGTTGATAGTTGGGGTGCTTGATTTATGGAATACCACCAAACACACAGGCTCAAACAACTCTGAAATGATAATCAATGTCTCTTTTGAGTGTGTATGTATTGGCTTGTTGCATACCAGGTAACTAATCCGATTTTTGCAGACAAGTTTTTAGGGATGAAGGGCAGAGGCCCAGGAGTAAAGGCACAGTTCAGGCTCCAAGGGCCTCATGGACATTGGTAAACCTTGGCACAGCCCAAGGAGAAGAAGTTTCGATCTGAGGAAGGATTTTACTTGCAGGTGTACCTCCAGAGGCCAAGTCTGCACAGCTCTTTGGGCTGGCCGGCCAAAGGAAGGGAGGCAGCAGCGATGGTGAGGGCGTCACTGCTCAGCCGGGGCCAGGCTGCCGTTCCACCGCTGGGCCGGGGAGTAGCCCCGACCGCCCCAAGGTCTGCAGTCCTTCCTCAAGGCTGCTGTGGTTTGCGTTTCAAGCACCACGCAGGTGGCATTTGAGGCTGTAGCTTCCCAAGGACCTACGGACAGACGGAACTACGGACGTCACCATCCGCCCCCTCCTAGCCAGCAGGGGGCGCTCTCCGCGCCCCGCCTCCCGCCCGCCCACGGCGCCCGAGCCGGAAGCGGAANTTGTTCTCCTGAAAAGGCCTCCTTTCTCTCCTGTGTAACCCTGAATAAGTACTTTGAGAGTCTTTAGTGCTGATAGAAGCTTTGATTTTCTTTTCAGTGAGGCTTTGTCACTTTCTTGAGGTTCTCAAAAGGAGTGGGTGTTTTGCTCTTTTTCTGCTGCTTTCACTGAAATGAACATCGCAAAATCTCACTGTAAAACTTGCAGATTAATATGTACATTTTTCAAGCTGATGTGGCTTCTAAGCTAATGGTTGTCAGCGTGGACTGTGAGCCTTTCTGAAAGACTTTGCATAGCGAACTAAGAAATGCAAGCTTGCTGTTAGTCTGAAATTCCTGTTACAGTTAAGCCACACCTGTAAAGGGCTTAAGACTAGCAGATTACCAGAAGTTTATGTTTATGTTGACAACCCACCCTTAAGGGGAAGGAAGATGGGTCATCACAGCGTTGGTATTTTTATCGAGATACTAGGTCATTCAAGGGGTTTACTTGGCTTGTATGTAGGAAGAATGAAATAAAATAATGAAATTAGATGCAGAACTGTTGGTTTGTCTTCATAAGGTGATCTTAATTTAGAAGAATGAATTCGTGAAATCCAGGTTTCAGATAGCTCTGAAAAAAATGTCATCTGAGTGACAGAAGAATAATTTTACCTTTTCTGTGTTACTTAGGAATAGTGTGCTAACGTGGAAAAGTTCAGCCAGGAAGGTGAGGTAGCCACATATTAGAACACTGGATGTTCTCAGTAGTACTTGCTCTTTATTTACTGGAAAAACACAGGACAAGTGACATTGTGTGTGGCAGGAAGCACCAGCTAGGTCAAGTTGCACTGGGATTTGTTGGTTTGTTTTTGTTTTTCTTCATTTTTTTGTCAGATGTAACATCTGACTATACAAGAGGCTGTACAAGAAAAAGACATGCATTAGTGTAGGTGATAAAATACAAGCCTGTTTTAAACCAGAAATGTTTTAGTGTACATTCTTTACTTTTCTTTGTCTCTTGTGTTCTGAAACTTATATCTTAGTGTAGGGGGAAAAAAAAGCCTGTGTCGGATAATTACCATTTTCTGTAAAGTTGTTTGCCTCCTCTGTCCTAAGTCTGAAAATTTTTTCATTTGAGTACTTCAACACATCTAGTTCATTACTGAATGTAGCACAGACTGTATTGTAAAAATACCTGTTTCATTACAGTATTACATACCGTAAAAAGCACTGACACCTCTTTTTCAAGTTAGGTCTTGCTCAGATCCTTTATTTTTTTAAATACACAAAGGAGAAGAATTTGTTTTCACCAGTGTTCCACTGATGACACTTTATTTCCTTCCATGGTGGATGAGTTTGTCTGGATTGACAAAAATGCAGTACTGCTGCTCCATAGTGTTGTTTTTTCTTCATTCAGTTCTGGCTTTGAAGCAAATCTGAGATTTATGAACCATTAATGGGGTTTGGAATAATTACATGGAATCCCAAAGTAGTTATTATTAATATTGCTACTGTCAAAAAAATGTATATACTCCTAGCATGCTATGAATAATAAAAGCTTCACTAAAAAGATAGTTTCTTAGAAGTGTAGAGCAGGGGATACAAAAAATTTCAGGATTCTTTTCAGATAGTGTTTTGAAAGCAATGCAGATTTATGTAGGGTTAAAGCAGTGCTTCTCATTGGATTCTTCAGTAAAAAAAGTGAGTGTCTCTTTGTGGAGCCTTTGAAATGGTTTTCAGAGGAGCTCTACACATTTTATGTAATATATTGTGTGGAAGGAATAGAGTGAGGAAAACTGTGTGTATGCTGGATTGTGTGCTGTTCTCTGCGCTGGCATTTCTCCACCAGCCTCATCTGCAGGCACATGCCTGGCACCCTGCATGTCCCAGGACCAGGGGGCTGCTGTGGCCTGTGTCTGGAATCCTGTGTGTCCCAGGACCAGGGGGCTGCTGTGGCCTGTGTCTGGAAACCTGTGGGTTCCAGGA
>VWYO01013854.1:853235-899178 GCA_013400275.1 Rhadina sibilatrix | reverse complement strand
CAGGGGGCTGCTGTGGCCTGTGTCTGAAATCCTGCATGTCCCAGGGCCAGGGGGCTGCTGTGGCCTGTCTGGAATCCTGTGTGTCCCAGGGCCAGGAGGCTGGTGAGGCACAGCAGAGTGCACCCTGTGTTGAAAGGCCCTGTTCCATCACGAAGCTGCTTACACAGCCGCTCTGTGAGGGGGATCATGGGTTAGCTCGTGGGGGTGTGACTGTCAGTCTGAACAGGGATGTGTTTATAGCTTTGCAGTGTTGCCATAAGTGGTTCATACCCAGAAAAAAGCTTCGGTCACAATACTATTGATGTTGCCATGGCACAGTAGTTTGCAGTATGGGCATATGTATGCTCAGTTTTGATTTATGTTAATTTTAGTTAAATTGCACTTTTATATATCTGATAATAAGAGCTGTGATACGTTAATTTGAGGATCAGAAGCAAGTGAACTCTGGCAAGATGTATTTGCAACGTAAAATATTGCTTTCTATAGCTTAGCAATAAAACTTTCAGAGAAACTGCTTACTGCTCTTGTTAATGGTTCTGTCTCTCATCATAGGTGCTGTAGGTATACTCAAAAGCTGGGAGTCATGTGTCAGTTACATGATTTATTTGCATACACCATTTTTTTTTCTTGTGTATAGTGCATTTTGAGCATTAAGCTCGCATAAATCAGTAATGCCACCTAAATAAAAGGCTGTAGTCCTTCTCTGGCCTCTCATTCCCAACCCTAGAGTGCTTTAGAAGCAAATGTTGGTGTAATTCTATGATGAAAGACAATAATCAGCTATTTTTCAGCCAGGCCAATTCACTGCTGCTCAAACAGCTGTGTTCCCACACAGACAAAGAAAAGGAACAAGACACAGTGGCTTGGGGCAAAGGCAGGACTCCTGCTTTTTTGGTATTGCTGGCATATGTCGATTTACAGAAACTGTAATTTAATTAACATTAATCTGTTTTACATAATATAAATAGCTACTGCAGGGATTATTTCTCTTTTTCAACTGCCACATAATTTTCCACATAAAAATAAAATGTTGAACATTGATGTTCTTGTACACTATAACACAACACTTTTTGCTGTAGTGCTTCTGCATTGCAAAAATTAAAAAAACTGGTTTATTGCCGGTAACCCCGTGTAATCCTTACAAAGCCTTCATTCTTAACCTCTTTTTAGGTATTCAGATTCAAAGCAAAGTATGATCAGTAGCTCTATATGTTGTGTGTATACTGATACCTTTTTATCCCTATCTGTTGTTAGTAGATGCGCATAACTGATTGAAGTAATTAAAATATATTTTTTTCCTGACAGTGTGCACCATCAATTCACATGGTTGTAACATTTCTTCTACCCAGAGTACAGACTGTAGAGAAATAAAGAAACCAGGTTTTTTGTGGTTGTTTGTTTGTTTGTTAATTTTTAGTAGGACATGACCTCACAAAATAATTCTCCTTTTAAAGAGATTAGACACTTAGTGGTTGATATAAGTGTCCAGCACTCTGGTAATCTGCCACTTTATTTTAAAATGCTTTCTTCCCTATATAATGCTTTTTTTACTTTTGTATTATTTGTTAATCATTGTCATTAAGTGTGTAACTATTTGAGGTTCAATAAAGGTCAGCTTATTCAGCAGGTAAAATGGAATACCTGAAAAGTATGCTACATTGGTTGCCTAGCAAAGGGAAAATATGTAATTGGTAGTCAATAAAATAACTTTTTATGTTAAAAACTTACTTGAGTTAAACTGTTTGACTACTTTGAGATGTTACTTTGCAGACACAAGGAGGCAGGCTCTGATAAAAAAAAAAAATCTCTGGCCTGTAATAACTGAAGAAATTATATTTCCAACTGTGGCATAGGCAGTTGAACTGATGAGGTTTGTTTTTTTTAAAGCAATTACAAGGTTTTAGATGTAACTGTATCTTCTAAAACCTTCAAGTTTAGAGTTAAATGCAAGATTTTTCTTAATGTCTGTTGTTTCAGTGTTCCAGTCACATTGTTAACCTCTTTGCAAAGATGAGTGGTAGTCTGTACTTACTGGACATTGATGTTCTAATTCAGAAGTATTGAGAGAATGCCAGTGAGTTGCCAGAAAAGGACTGATGTTTCATGAACAGTGTGTAGATAGTCAATGAATTAATGTGAGAAATTATGATTCTAGTAACTTTCAAAAAGCAAAGTGTGGTGATTTTTGCTTTACAGTCTACTAAACATCAGAAAACATATAAGATCAGTAGATATGATCTGTATAAAAGAGCATGAAAAAATCTTCAATTTCTTATTCTTGAGAGGGAAAAGCATCAGAGAAATGCTTCCAAAGGATCATACTCTTGTATTAACATTTGTGGTTTTGTGAGATCAAATGGGAGAGAAAAGCAAAAGAGACAACTTTTATTCCACAACTAGTTGACAACCTCTTGAACCAAAAGTAATTCAGCTTTTAACAGAAATATCCGTCTGTTAAATGTGACTGGCTTGTTACTTTCAGGTGTAGTCAGACACGTGTGAAACAAGTTTCTTTCTGCATATGAATTATAAAAGTTTTTTAGTATTATTGTTATTATTACAAAAAAGAAATAGACTGTGAAGTTCATGGCCTGACTAAGAATTCGGGAAATGTAGTTACTATGCAATTTTACAACTGAAATACCATTATTTTTTACCAATTCTTATCCTTTAGCAATTCAATTAGTTCTTCTTAATTGGAAGAACTAATAATGGTAATATATTTTAATTGAGCTTTTAAATTATTCAATTTTTATTTTATCTTGATGCATTCTGAATGATTAATTTAGAAGATTCATGTAATTAAGAAGTATTAAATGTAATAAAATGAAAAGTAACAGGTATTTGTAACCTACTTAATAACTTCATTTATACTGGGACATGGTGGAATTGAAATGCATAAAAAATATGCTCATAAAATTCCATATCTAATGTGATTAAATCCCTGAGCTTTGCTGTTTAAGTATTCATCTTTTGTACTAATTTTTTGTAGTCCATTTGTACATTTTCCATATTCTCATATTGCGAATGACAGAAAACTATTTTGTGGGCTACTGATTCAACAAACGTTTTAAAGACTTTTATTAGAGCTTGCATACAGAAGAATAGATTTAATCTGTTCTTTACTCAGGGTAAGTAAATATGTTTAAGTCAGGTATTTAAGTAAATACCAATTTCATAGCGTTCTGTGAGACTTGTTTTTATTCTTCTATGAGCATAAGCTAAATTTTTTTCTCGATTTGTACTTTTCCTCTTGCTTTCTATTTTTTTTTCCTGTTTTCAGTCTGTTTTGCTCTGATTATTTCAAAGATTTTTAACTGGAGAAGACTGCTCTAAAAACTTCTTTGTCTGCGGAGACAGAAAAACGAAAAAAGTAGTAGGAGTAAAAAAGATAGTTGTATAAACCCCACAATCCTCAAAGCAGACTGTGGGCAGTGGCAAAAATTAAGATATTAACTGTTGTGTAGTATTGGGGGCACTTGCTTTGATTACATAGGTAATATTTCAAAATAACCTGTTCTGACAGAAATAGGAATGAGAACATACAGAAAAGTGTACTTCAGATACTGAAATCTTTTCTGAGTTACATGTATTTGTATAAAACTCCTAAATTTCAGTTATATGGTGTAAATATACTAAGGTGCATTTTTTCCACCATATAATTTACCATTTTTTGGTGTATATTTATTCACCTTGAACCTCTGGAAGTAGAATTAACAACTGTCTTTTCCTGCCTGAGGTTTGCTGCTGCCTTTGAAGAAGGAATGCATCAGCATCAACATTCTGATTTGCAGAATCACAGTCCTATTGAGGTTGGAGGGCTTTGTACATCACCTCCCTGCTCAGAGTGTAATCACTAGGGCAGGTTGGTCAGGATTGTGTGCAGGTAGTTTTTGGGATGGTGACTCCATGACTACTGGGAGCAACCTGTTCCAGTGTGCGATTACCCAGACAGTAGAAAATGTTTCTTATGTTTAAATGAGATTTCTTGTATTTAATTTTGTGCCCATTGCCTCTTGTCCTGTCACTGGGCACCACTGAGAAGGGTCTGGCTTTGTCTTCGCTCCTCACTGCCCCCCTCCTCTTGTCAGGTATTTACACCCAGTGATAAGACCCTCTGATCCTTTGCTTTTCAAAACTTAAACAATCTGAAATCTCTCTGCCTCTCCTGGTGTGACAAATTTTCCATGGCTTTCATCAGCTTTGTGACCCTTCCCATGTCTCATACTGGGAGTCCAGGACTGCAGGTGTGGCAGTGACCAGTGATGAGTAGAACAGAAAGATCATTTGCCTCAATCTGCTGGCAACACTTCTAATTCAGCTGTGGATGCTGATAGCCAATAAGGTCAGAAGTACACTTAGGAAGCTTATCTCATCTAGGGTGCTTTGGTTCACCTCACAGAGTCGTTTAAAGACATGAAATAGGCTTCTTCCGGTTTAAACTAAACAAGAGGGTGTTTCAGATTTGTGCTCTAATCACTAAAAGCTGTTTTAGCCTCATGACTTGACCACAACTAATCCAGAGTAGCTGCCTTCTCTTTTTGCATTAGAGAGCTCAATTAATATAAATCCTATGTTTAATATTTCTGTTTTAATTGGAAATGTTTTATTTTCTTTACTTAACTGTAGAGACAAGCTTTTAAAAATATGGGTAGTTTAAATATTGTAGAAAAGCTTAGAAGGTTATGCATTGTACATGTAACACTTACTCAAATTTTACAAGACCAAAGTAAGTCCTTAAACCAGACTGAACTGCGGTAGTGTAGAATACAATCATTTCCTGAGATTCACAGTAGGTATTACTATTGTTATTTGTTTTGTCATCTAATCTTAATTGTTGCCAGTTGTGTTTGTCATTGGAAATTTTGTTTCGCCTATTTAGCATGTCTGTAAGTTGCTATTATTATTATTGAATTGAAAGGGGGCTTGCTGTAACTTCCAGGAGTTCTAAGAGGCAATTGAGCTCATTTTGACGTAATGAAATTTGTCTAGCATGTAACATCCTATACTGTTATCCACTCATTTTCTTCAGTAAGATTTAGAATACTATAAAAAAATCTGAGAGGACAAGAGGGTCATGATGCTATCCTCTTGAGTTTCTTAATTATATTTTTGTAGTCTTCACTTCCCTCACTTTTGCATTATATTTATTTTCTTGCATATTTCCCTAAGTTAATTTTACTTGAAAATAAGTATTTGAAAGTAATTTGGTTTATCTGGAATGTTTTAGATTTTTAGTTGATGCTGCCTGCCCAATGTCTTGTCTTTTGCCAATTTCCTTCGGCATTGTGTAATGAAGAGAGAGTGTAAGGTCTTCCAAGTTTGTTTGTCAGTATGTTAAATCTATTTTTAAAAGTCTTTGAATTCAGATGACTTGGACTTAGCCATGTAGAAATATATTTATGACCTGTGTGCAGAAATTACATGATTGAAATATGACACATTAATATTTATGAGAGCAAGAATAATTCATTTTCATATGAAAATATTTCCAGTAGTTTTGGGTTTGAGTAGAATCCAGTTTAATGTCTTTGTGCCCTTTGCTTCCCACATTTGTATTCCAGCTGTTGGCTTTCTGTACCAAGCATTTAACAAATGTTTTTCTGTCAGTGGCTTGACAAAGGGATGTAGAATATGAATGAGTAATAAATTACAGCCTAGTAAAGCTTTCGTCCCTTAATCAGAATGAAAATATCACTATAATTTATTGCGATGTTATTTGTTACTATTTTATGTCAGTTTGTTATTATCAAATGTCAAAAATATTTCAGTTGCTAATAATTTATTTTCTGTGCTAGGGAGTTAAATACACACAGGGAAAAAGAAGTATAATCTTTTGATTCTGTTAGACCAGGAAAAACAAAGATGGATAGTAGGACAGAATTTAGAAGATAGAGAATCAACTTATTGTACATGCTTACTGGCTGGAACTTCAGTCCTCCAGTATTTTTTACTTGGCACAAAGTTAGTTTAAAATGGGAGTGAGGGGAGTTTCAGTTGTTATCCAAACATAAATCTGGAGTAACTTACTGTGTGTGAGGAATGAATGTCTGGCACATACTAGAGACAAAATACTTGCTCTGAAATTGTGCTGTGTATTAGCAAAGGAAAAATAACATGGTATTACGTGACATAAATAAAGGCAGAGAAGTTTCTGTAAAGCTCACTGTATAATTCCAGCCAGCACACCCACACTTAGTATTTACTGAACAAAGATTAAGGGCAGCAAATCAAGATGTATATTTTGTAGTTGTCTTGGCAAAACATTTTTGTGAGAATGATTATTTGCCAAGTCTTTATGAATTTGAAGATAAATGTCCTGTCTACAAACTGAGAGCAAATTCTCTGAGTTAATAATTGGCAAAACAGTTGTGTCTTTGTGTGTAAAATTACAAGTGACTTTAGCTCTACTTCTAATGTTATTTAATATTTCAACATTAGCCTCCTTTACCTCCTTAGTGCTTTACTTTCTGCACAAGCTATACTACTTTGTTGGCCACGTAAAAGTCTTTTTTGCTACTTGGTTTGATTAAAGGGGGGCAAAAAATAGTTGTATCTATTATAAAACTCAGTGCATAAAACAAAAAGGAGGAATAATTTAATTCACCTGTTTGTTTCCAGATATTCCAGATCTTAATCATAAATAGTGAAGAAAGATAAGGAGTACACTTACTTAATTCCAAGGTTGTCTACATTCTTCATATACATTTAGGCCTTAAAACTTGAAAATTTTTGCAGTTACAATGTATGGGTTTAGTTGTCTTTTATATCAACATTTTCAGGAGCTTGGCTGTTCACAGAGGTTTTGTTTGTTTGTTTTTTTTTATCAAAAGTTCCTAAACAAATGCCTCCTGTATGTCAAGTTCTTTAGTTTTAGCAGTGTCAGTGGTCATTAGGGACATGCACTTTAAGCATTTTATTCAATTTGTAGAGAAGTTCTGAAGAGAAAACCAAAATGATTTTGATATAAAATGGTCTTTCAAGTGTGGTATTCTATAAGGTAAAACAATGCATTTGTAATACATAACCCTATGAGAATTTCTTTTGTGTAATCTATACTGTTCAGGAGATTACTTTCCACTTACTAGAAATTGAACCACTTCCATTAAAGCAAAAGTTTTGTGACTTACCAAGCATAGTAATAATGCTGTCCATTGCTTTTGCAGTATTACAGAAACCAGAACAGCTGTATTTAATGGAATGTAAATAATTTGGTTTTTTTTAGAAAAGGGGGGGAAGGGGGCAACGTGAACTCATGTCACTTGACTTTCTTAGCAGAGATGTTGGAGACAATAAACTTTTGACCTCTTGCTTATGAGGTATTTGCTACTGAAATTACCAACATGAACGAAAACCTCCATGTCAACATAAACATGGAGGACAGTTCTTTGACCATTAATTGCCAATTTAAAATTTGACTGATGATGTTAACACAGGAAAGGTATTTTTTGCTCCTGCTGCTGAAAATTTAGTAATGAAGTGCATTTGCCCATTTGCTGCAAGTTAGGCAGGAAAAGGACATTAATAGATTTCCTTCACTAGGTGAAAACATATTTTTCAGTTACAATCATCTATCTTTACAATAAGTAATACTTGTGTGACCAAGCAGACACAAAAGATATGCAAGAGAACACCTTAACTGGCAAAGGTAGTAGTATCAAAACCAACAGAGTCTTACAGATAGCCTTCTTGTAGAATACTTGTGACATTTCAAAATTAGAGCAGAGAGGATAACAGAAGACAAAGATGTGGAAGAACTTGCATTTGGAAATAAATTGATTTTTTTTTCCTTAGGCATAGTAATACTCAAAAATGGAAAAAGTATAATTAGTAGATGTTTTTTTCCTGTTGGCAGCAGTTAGGCAAAGGATTGCTTACTGCTTTCAGATTCACTCTCCTATTGTTCTTCATACAGATAATTTCAAAAGTAAAATTTTAGAATATTAAAAGGTTATTATATTTATTTCAGGATTGTCTTTCAAGATAAATACCAAATTATTTCCTCCTCTTCCTATTTTGTTTCTGTCCCTAGAAATCTCTAGTTCTTTCAGTTTTCCAGCTATTTCACCTTATGTTTGCTTGGTAAGGTTAATGATAGAAGTTTTCAGCCCCAAAGCCTTACTTTTGACTACAGCAGCACTGAGTAAAGCAGTGAGTGGACCTAAACATACTTAACATTCCTTGTGTCACTGATGAGAGTCAAACTGGTAGAGTATACTTTTCTTCTGTTTCTTCAGTTCATCAACTGAAACTGATGATTGTGGAGATTTTGACTGGTCATGTTTGGTTTGTATTTCCTGACCTGAAGACCTGCAATCTTTTATTGCAATCTGGTTTTATCTGTGTTTTATCAATAATATCTGAGCCAAGACTGCCTTTTGGCACTGAGCACTACTTGGTAGTGAGGCTCTGTCAATAGTTGTTTTCACAGACATCGTGCTCTTTCTTGATCACTATTTACTTGAGAAAAAAAGGTGTAGCTTTTGCCTTTATCTGAATGACTGCCTCATCAGAGGCCTGTCTCTGGACAGGTTATTCCTTCTTTCAGATATATAAATGTATGTTAAGAAGTGAGCATGCGAAAATTCCAGACTTCAGAAGCTTTTAAAGATCACAGTAGATTCTCTTGTTAGGGTAGCTTAACTTTGACCTTTTGCTAGTTAATAAGATCTTTCAGGAAACCTTAACAATTTCTATAGGCAGTGATACAAATTGGGACTTGGTGGCTGCATGTGGTAACTGTCTACCTGGTCAGTTGTGTGGTACAGA
This sequence comes from Rhadina sibilatrix, assembly GCA_013400275.1. Lineage (NCBI taxonomy): Eukaryota > Metazoa > Chordata > Aves > Passeriformes > Phylloscopidae > Rhadina > Rhadina sibilatrix. Next base: position 890,409 of record VWYO01013854.1, on the reverse strand, counting down.
GATGTAATTGCTGTGACAGGTGGAACACATTTAATCTTATCTCAGGTGACATTAATAGTCTGTCTCTAGGATGCCTCTGTTTCTAGTATCTTAGAGCTGCTGCTGCAAGAGCACCTTCACACCTTCTTGGCAGTCCGTGCTTTGGATAATAGTACTTTGATTTTTAGCAACCTAGGAACCTTAAGTACCTTGGTCCTAGAATCTTTTCTTAGGATGAAGGTGTTGACATGGAAGATTGCTTGAGGTCACCCACAGTGTAAAGTTATATATGGACAAGAAACACATTTTTCTTGTTTCTGTTGCTCTTCTTCTCTGACATGTGATTTCTGCATGTTCAAGTGTTGTTCTGCGTTTGTTCATTGGAGTGCCTGAAGGAGTCTTAAAGTCTTTCTCAGCCTCCGAAATCCTAAGAGGGGAACTGTTTTTTCAGGAGCATACAGATACCTCAGTCCTGTAAATACACCCCTTTGGATATTAGTGAAGAAAAAACTATCTGGCTTTCACAATTTAAATGGATGTATTTGTAATGAGAGTGAAAAGACCCACATACAGGTAGTAACCCAAGAGTAACAGTTACAACATAGAAGATCTTTTAATTTTTAAACTAATCAAGGCTAAAGACATTTGCAAGATCCATTTGTATGGAAACATAGTTCTTTCTATGTAAGTGAGTTATGGGCAGGATCTGAAGATGCATCATTCAGCAAGTAAGGTAAATCTATATCCCATAATGATCAAATGTATTTTGAATTTGTCACCCTAATGTATCTCAGTCTAAAATTAATTTATTTGCCTCTGAAAATATCTGATCTTGGCATCTATCAAAAAGAAATAACTGGTCTAAATGGCTCATAGGTTTAGCAACCTTATGTTAATTCTTATGTTTTATATTGTTAAATTGTACCATGAAATGTGTTCAGGGGAGCTTACAATAAAGTATGTACTTAAAAATCAATTTAATTGAAGACTGCGAATTAGCCACTTGTCTTGTGATGATGCTATTTTAATTGATGCTTTTAATAATGCTTTTAATATTAATTTTAGTGCCTTACATGCAATTCTCTGTATCCTTCTGTGTTTGAATTTCTTTGAAATCTGATTTCAACTTTACATGTGTAAATGATTTATAATGTCTAACATAAACATGTCAGCATTCTGAAGATAAATTAGGTGGCCTTAAGAGTACCTAACAGTAATTAGCTTAATAGTAATGTTGTCACTTAATGAAACCTACATAGCAATTTTTCCATTTGTCGTGGTCAAGTATTGTAGTTGTTCTTAGTCTTTATTAATTCCTTTAGTTTTGTTCAGGACTTTCGCTTGGTTGTTCTTTACTGAAAACTTGAATATGAAGATGCTAGATTCTCTATACATTGTAATAGTAAAAACAGAGAGGCATTGGAGAGCAGAAGTATTTTATTTTTCAGGAAGAGTGTCTTTAAATGGTTGGGCAACCCATCAGCTTTTACATTCAAAAATAAGTGAGCTTTGCAGTCCCAGATAAAGAATACATGCTTAGTCTGGTTTGAACACTCAATTGTATATTAAATAGGAAATTCTCCTTTAAAAATCCAGAAAAAATAGTTAAATTACAGTGCTCACCAGCAGAATCTGATTAAGTTTTGTAGGAAGATATCTAATTTTATTAGATTAATTGCTAATAGATGAAAAAGGCAGACAAGCTTTTGAGTATATAATGTTTTCTTCTGCAACAAGCATCAGGATAAATGACATGTGATAACAGTTGTGTCATATTCATGTTTACTGAGGTAGTTTGGAGGGAAAAGATTCTCTCTAGTGTATGAAGAGGTGCTTGGGAGGAACAAGATGCTAAAGCTGTGAAGCAAGTTAGGATTGCTTGCAGAACTCTGTGTCCTGCAAGGAGAAGGACATAGGGTATTCCATAATAACTACTTCATGATAATATTTGGTGGAGTTAAGCTTTTGATTCTTAAACTCTGCATTTGAAATTGTTTTGTAGGACTCCTTTGAGAGTCAGAAGTGAGAGTTAAAAGACATTTTTTTTGTGGCAAGTGTTCTGCATTTGATTACTGAATTTTTCTGACTATTTTCCCTTCTTGGTGTGTGTTAATCCTAGTAATAAATACTTGCTTGAGTTTGCCCACAGTTTCATGAGTCCTATAAGGTTCTGCCATGTGGAAATCAAAAACTCACAGATTTTTGGTGGTAAAAAGATAATTTTTCATCAGAAGATGTTATTCATTTTCAAGGCCTTATTAAAAACTGGCAACTTCACTTGTAGGGGAAGTTTGATAAAGTCTGTCTTGTCTGATTGAAAGATCAGGTTTGTGTCTTGAGTGTTTTGATGCTGTTCATGCATGTACATGGAGATGGTAGGTGCTTGTTACCATTTCTTCAAGTGTTTTAAGGCTGACTGGCTCTTGCTACATGAAGTTCCATTTATACCCACACACTCCCTCGGATCAGTTTGAAGTTCCTGTTTGGGTGAGTTGCAAGTAAGAGCAGTGATGGTTTATGAAAGCACTTGATATTGCATAGTAGTGATGCAAACATCAGTTCAGAATGAATAGGAATAGTCATTGGGGAAAAATAAAACATAAATCTCCCAAAAATATCTCCTAGTATGCCTGCCAGGCCAAACATTACATTTTGCTATCACTGCTCATGAGTACTGGAGTCAGTCTGTGGTGAAATCATGAGTGTGCTTTTCAGGTGTGTTGGGGGGCATGGCTTTGTTTGCATATGGGATTTGCCTTAGATAATCACTTTCAGTGTTTTTTGTGTGTTTTGTATCATTTCAAGGTCGTTTGTATGCAATGCAGACAGGGATGAAGATTGATAGTAAAACCCCAGAATGCCGTAAATTTTTATCCAAACTGATGGATCAGTTGGAAGCGGTAAGTAGAATTTATTGTTCTCCTCAAAAATGGTCATGATACTAATTTAATTTTTATTTAAATTTCTGGAAATACTGTATCTGCAGCTGTTGTGCATGCAAGCACACTGCTTGAACTTCAGTTGTATATAATTAATTGCAGGATTGGAAGGAGATAAAGCTGTATGTGTGTATGTATACACAAACATAATTGAAATTTTGCCATAAGATTTTGTGTAGACAGCATAAATTACAATGCTTTTTTTATACATAACAAATCATAATTCATTATGAGGTTAATGCAGATGTTTTTAAATTTATTTACCTTTGATTCCTTGAAGTTTGTACGGTTATTTTCACTGCTATAAGACTTAATAGCCTAGTCCTTGGATGCTTTTTTAATCTCTAACCTAAACTGTTGTATCCAGGGAGCTTTTAGAAATATTCTTTCAAAGATACAATCATATCTGTATGTACCGATCTACAATCAGATACTTCTGATTGTATCCTGTGTTAGAGATATTATTTTATAAATTCCTTTAAGCACAGTCTGATCTCTGTGGGCAATGCCACACTCTTCTGAATGGACCTGATACTATTATAAAGCCTTAAATAGAAGAGAGTTAAGCAAAGAAAGGTAAAGTTGTGGTACAGATGGTCAGTTTAAATTCCGGGAGCTGTTTATGTTCACACACGTTATTTTTTAGTATTCTCAGAGGAAGAAGGTTGTTGATTTTAAGGTCTAAGTGCTCATTTGGAAGCAGAAAGTATATGTTGAAAAATGAAGCAGCAGTTCTTTTTTTTTCAATATTGGTGATTCCATCCAGAGTCTATCAATGTCTGAAGAGTTTGTGTGAAACTAGTACAACAGCCTTCAGTTATGAAAGATGGATTGCTCACCCACGGAAGTTTTCAAGGCCAGGTCCTGAGCAACCTCTTCTAGTGAATGGCATCCCTGCTCACAGCAGGGGAGTTGAAACTGGATGACCTTTAAGGTCCTTTCCAATCCAAACCATTCTGTGATTCTTCAGAAAAAAAAAAAAAAAAACTTGAACCATTTGTCTTCTTTTTTTCAACTTCTGTTTCTTGCCTTTTTATCACTGTTTTTTTTCCAGTGGAAATTTGAGTGTACAGTGATTATTTAGTATGATAGTTCATTGGATTTTGACATCTTTAATAGGACTGGATTTTGTGTTCAAAGGGAGAGAGAGATGGCAGGAGAGGTGAGATTAAAACTCAAAAGGATTTTGCTCTTCACTGCCTAAGAATTGTTGCAATTTTCTGGATTACTTGTGGTACTGCAGCAGTTAATCTGCATCATTCAGTTACCCTTTCTGAATCAAAATCGAAAAGACCAAAAAAAGCAGCAAAAAGCAAGCAAAAACCCTTAATTTCACCTTTTGGTTACTGGTAAGATTTTCTGTGTGACAGCTGATGCACAGGTATTGAAGATTCTTCTGTGTATCTGGGTGGTGGAAGGATGGAGAGAGCACTCCTAGTCGAGTCTAATAGGGAGTTTAGGGGCTGGGAGGTTTGGGTTTATGAAAAAGTTGGACCCCTGCTGTAATTTGGGAGCTGCTGTTTCCAGTCTGCCCATAACCACCAGGGGGCGCAGAGGGGTGCGGTTCAATTTTTATAAGATTAAACCTAAGTGCCGTGAGTTTTAGGTTGAAATTTTACATCAGCGTTTGAAACACCAGTACTGCTGTATTGAATCACAGATTGTGTGAAGGTTAATTTCAACAGTAAAAACTCCATTAACTTTAGTACTTCTAGAAGTGTATGTAAGTGTCAGTTGTGTGTTTAAAATAATTGAGCATCAGATCAAGTGTGGTAATCAGTTCTTTTCCGAGTGTGAGGTATATGGATAGGTTGGGGAAAAATATGTGTATACAAACAGTTTTCTTCCTGAGTTAGCTTCAGTGTTTGAGTGTTTCATTTGAACACAAATTCTGGTACTTTCACAAGAAAATTACACTTTGTAAAACAAATACTTTTTGAAAACAACATAGAGTAGTTTGATGAAAGCCTTTAAATTTAAAATTCTGTTTGGAAAGCTTATATTTAACTACTGAAATCGAGTAACTTTTCTGGCAACATTCTATGTCTTAGAAAGTTGGCAGCAATCTAAAAAATATGGAAATGCTGCCTGCATGATTAAATTTTCTTCGCACGCACAGTGAAAAATAACTGCCATTCAGAGATTGTTTTTAAATCTTTTGGCAAAATAAAGGCTGCAGGTTAGTATCATGCAGTGTTCCTGTTTTTGTTCTCTAAGGATAACCTGGGATTTCCTTATGTGCAAACAGTAAGCCTATTCAGGAGCTGTAAATCCACCTGTTGTAACTGTTAGAGGGTTGTTTGCTTTACTGATTTTTATTAGGAAACCTGAGGATTCTTGTACTCTAGCATCTTTGAAAAGAGTTCTTTGAATTGAAGTATGCTGCTTACACTGAAAATTCCAGTAAATCCATACATGGGTCACTAGACCAGTCGAGACAGGGCTCAGATACTTTGAAAGATGTAATGAACTGCAGTGAAATAACCTTACAAGACGGAAGATACATGATCACTCTGATCTACAGCACCTTTATAAAGCATGCATTACTTGACCAGTTGAACGGTGTTGAATCCTGACACAGGCTTCAGGTCTTCCAGATACTAAGGGGAAAAATACTGGTTGCTGTTCCTTCACAGCACTGTAGTTGTGTTTCTTTTTGACTCTAGGGGAGAGCATGTTGGGGTGTTGGTGGTTTTTATAAGCATATTGTGACCAAAGATTCAGAGCTACTTATTTTTAATATTTCTCTCTCCAAAAGAATGTGCTTTCTTTTTCACATGCTTTTTATGCTTTTAGCATTTGTTATGTTAGAAGCTGCAGATTTGTAAACAAAGTGTAAGTTGTTTCTTTTTAATTGTACTTGACTTTGTTTAAATCAGCAGGTTCCTTTTGTGTTTGCAGAATTGCTAAGGTCTAAAGGTCTAATGAAGTAATTAATGTATTTTTCCAACATTTTTCAGATGAAAAAGCAATTTGGTGATAATGAAGCAATTACTCAGGAAATTGTTGGTTCTGCTCATGTGGAGAATTATGCCTTGAAAATGTTTTTGTATGCAGACAATGAAGACAGAGCTGGGCAATTTCATAAGTAGGTGAAAATCTTTGTTTTTTTTATCTGAAGATACTGGTCAGGAAATGTGAATATCCAAACTCTCTTTTATTTGACTGGCAACAAGAATTGGACTTCAATACATTCTTTTCTCTACTGGAAAACGCAATTTGTTACTATTTTTAGGTCTCCAACTTCACACATTAACTGGTTTCCTCCTCCTTATGTTCCTTAGGGAGTTGCTTACCTCCTGGCAAGCCTTCTAAAACCACAGGCTAATATTGTGCTTTATTTTATCAAGCATGTTATAGTTTCTGTTGACCAGTGATAGTAAAGTAGTTGTGATGATCCATCATGTGGTTGGGTTTACAGCAATTGCTACTCATGTTCATGTATTTTTCTAAGCTAACACAGGATTTCTGATGTCCTACACAAAGCATTCCAAACTAGAAACTGAGCACAGAACATATAAGTTTTAAAAAATACTGAACATTTTCTGTATAGTACCTAGGAGACTTATCAGTATTGCAAGATTTAAATGTTGTGAAGCAGCTTCTGTAATACCAGATTAAGAGAAAAAAAAAGTGATATTTGACTTGAAATTAGCCAGTATGGTCTAAGATTACAACTCCTAAAATGTGATTCTGAGAGACTGACATTACCAAGTTAACAAAATGCATTCTTTTTTGCAGAAACATGATAAAGTCCTTTTATACTGCAAGTCTCCTGATAGATGTTCTAACAGTTTTTGGGGAGCTCTCTGAAGAGGTAAGTGTCAGGCTTATGAGTGTATTATCTGATTGCTTTTCCAAGCACAGACGTTGCTTTTGTGAGTTGTGAATATGAATTTCAAAGAACGTAGGTTCTAATAGTGTAGCAAAATACTTGTTAGTAAACCATAAAGAATCATGCTAAGTATTTCAAATAAACTGTAGATGAAATACTAGACATATGTTAGAAGATGCTTCATGACACGTATCAGTTAGGAATTCAAAGTTTGATTTTTACTGTGGGACACATAGCATTACATTAAGCAAATGGGGATGCTTATGGGGGAAAATGATGCAAGGCTGCTAGCTTTGTCCACCTTCACTTTTTTTCCATGTCCTGCTTGAAATTTGCAGGCTTGACATCCTGTATGTAAATCCCCAATCTGGTAAGTGTACCTAAAGTGCATTTGTACTTGCTCAGTTTAAAATGCAGTTGTGACTACTTTCATTTGTAAATATTGGAAAGAAGGTAAAAGCATGGTCTTGATAGTGGTGCACTTCTTGAATACTATAGGATGTAAGTGTAGATATTAAAGATAGGTATTACCCAAGAGAAGTGCTTGGTGAAGAGTTCTTGCAAGATTCTCCATCCTCCATAGCCTGAGACTCTACCAATCCAAAATTTTAATTTTGAGAGGCACAAGTAAGTTCACTCTTGTGTTCTCTTAAAACTGCCTGCTCTGCACCCTGACATCCTTTACTAGATCCAGTAATAATATTTCCTAGAGCCAGAGAGTGAGTTCACATTTGCACATTGAATTGGACTGAAAAAAAAAATTAGTCTGTAGGAATCCAGTGCACTGATTAATTGAGTCCTCAGAGTACCTGAAGCAATCCTACTTTGAAGAGAGAAGAAATTGTTACAAATGTCAGTGCAGAATGCCAGCAATGGTACATTTTCTACTGTGTCTTGGGGTTTTTAAGTTTTGATGCTTTGTAATTGGGAAGATGTGGAATTCTCTCATTTTGTTTAATTGATGAACACCGACAATAAAAGAGAGTGTACAAGAAATACAGAAAATATTTGCTCTTCTGTATTGCATCATTTCAACACTTTCCTTATCCATTCTCATGTAAAGGGATGATGGGAGAAGTATGACTTGACTGTCTTAGACTTCTGCAGAAGTTTTTGTCAGCCTGAAATACACTCAGCCTGACACCTGGTTATAGAGTATGACATCTATATTCAGACCACCTGCCTATTTTTTCAATAAATAATTGAAATTGCCTTCATATGTATGGACTGTCAACTATTAAAAGGCTTTTAAATCAACAGCAGAGGGCATAGAAAGCAGATATTTGACACCTAGAATCAGAAAATGGGTGTTCAGGGTAATATGTATGTTTTTAAATGGCAAGTAATTGATTATTGGATAGTATGAAGAGACAGATGATGAGTGGTGTTTCTATATCTCCATATTAGAACTAGGCAAAAGGATTTTCTGGAAGATCTAAGACACATCTTAGATCAGAGCAATAGGAAGGTCTGCGATGGCAGCGTTCTTTTCATTTACCTCAGCAGTAACATTCATTCAATAGGGCAGCCTACTAGGGTAAAAAAAAGGGACAACAGTGCATGTTAAAAACAAACCAAAACCAACAGCATTTCACTTCTCAGTTCTGGAATGATAAGCTTTGCAGTCAGCATGCAGGCTAGACGTCAAATACTTTGTTCCCTCGTCCTCTCTCCATCCAGCATCTTGGGTGTGGGGGTTGGGGTTGCTTGGCCCCTCCCTGAATATGCTCTCCCAAGGGCCCCACCAGATGGCCAAGGGCCCAGGGTGGGGGCTCTGGAGCAGCTTTTATCCAGGCAGCCTTGTCCTCTCCTCACAGACACCACTCCTGCCGTGCTGAGGGGCCAGCACCGGGGATGGACACGTAATACAACAGCATCTTCACTCTTCATCAGTAAATAATCACCATATTAGAATAGAGGGAAGATGTAGAGGCTCTTAAATACTACATAATAATCTTTCATACAAGTGTGGGTGTGTGTTTTCTGCACTTTGTGGCTTCTAGAGTGTTTGTTAAAATGAAGGAATTTAATCTGTAACCAGTACTGACTGACCAGAAATGATTATTAAAACAAAGTTTAACCAAAAGCCATGTTTTCCAGTTGCACTTCCCCTTTTTGTGGTAGAGTGAATGCATTTGAATAAATATGTCATCAGAACAGGCTTTTTTCTGGAGAACATCTTGTTTTCAAAAATGAAGACCAGATCTTTCACCTGGATTGCCTGAGCATCCTGGGTGATACAATGTATTAAATATGAGCAAGGGAGCTTGCTGGCTATTTGTATTGTTTCTCTCTACCCTGTTCTAGATGACAGTGAAGTACAGTATTGAATTTCAGTTTATTAATTTTTTAGAAGCTTTGGATTTAATTTCCAATTTTTTTTTAATAAAAAATTAATTTTTTTAATTTTGGTGTTGGTGTGAAGAATGCTGTCCCAACCTGCATTGTTCATTTGGGCAAATTATTCCATCCACATTTCTCATCTGTTTATATTCAGCCTTGTTCCTTGATTTATATTATCTCATAACTGTCAGAACTGGTTGCTTCCCATACAACTTTTGACAAAGTAGTTGATTTGCATAATCAGTTTAATATTTCTTTCGTCAATTGACAGCTCTTCCTGGATTAAACACTCTTGTAACAATCGCAGGAGATACAAAGTGGCCAGTCTTCCTTTCATGTTTTGACATGTTAAAGGTTGTACCTAGGAACAGTGAAGTATATTTTAAAAAACAAAATGTAAAAATCTTAATGTCATAGAATATTACAAACAAATCACATTAATCTGCAGTTACATCAGCCTTTCTGTAATCATACTTTTAAATAAAATTTTAAATTTTAAGATAATATAATTAGAAAAGATTTCATATTTCTGATCAGCAGCAGTAGCATTTTAAGTTTCAAGTATTAAAATCTAAAGTAAATAATCATCTAAGTTTATGGAGATAGGAAGCTTTCTTCATTATTTCATGTCAATAATTACTATGCAGTGCTATGCGTTTCATACTGGATGTTCTTGGTATAATTTATTTCCTTTTCCTGATATGCTGCGCTAATTGAAGATCTCCACATTTTCCTTTCATGCTGCGATCTTGTTAAAGCTGTTATTTTAATTATTTTTTTTAAATTCACCTATTAATTTTAGACATGTTATTTATCTGCGAAAGGGTGTCAAATGACAGCAGAGAAAGTGGAAATTATGTTTATATTTCTGTTTTGAATGCATCAATTCACAGAAATGAGTGGTTAAAATGGCTGGCCTTTTCCCTCCCCCAGAACGCCCAGCACAGGAAGTACGCCAGGTGGAAGGCAGCATACATTCATAACTGCTTAAAGAATGGAGAGACTCCTCAGCCGGGCCCCATTGGAATGGAAGGAGAGAGTTTTGGTACGTCTTTCCTTTTCTTTTTAAGCGAGCAGAAGGCTGTGCCAAGGTGAAGTGGTGGTATGCACAGTTCTCCAGGGAGCAGCCCTCAGGAAGCACAGCTTCCCCACTTGATGTTCCATTCACAATGGGCTGCCTTCTTCTTTACAGCTTCTCCTGCTGTTATTTTTATTGGCCCTTACTGTGTGATTGACTTATTTAATAAAATATTCTTCTCTTTGTAGTAGAGATTATTATTTTGGATACAGCTAGTCTCTAAGAAGGCATTGTCAGCTTTGGGCCGGAACCATACATTTCTTTAACCAGTTTATCCTCTCTCAGAAGTTATGTAGGAGTTAAAAATGGACTGATTGCAAGGGAATTCAACTTCAAAGCAAAGCCCTGTTTGTTAGACAGCCTCTTTCTCCCTGTATAATAATGTCAGTTTCAAAACAAGTTTATGGCCTACTCTTACTGAGTTGGATTTTCTGCCTCATTCTTTCTCATCTTCCTTTACCTTGTGTTTTCAGTTGCTCCCTTTGGCTACCTGAGCTCCCTGTGCAGGATTCCTTGAGATTCTCACTTTATCTAACAGATAAGGAGGTGATTTCCAAGGACATCTACTTAACCAAACTGAATTTGTATCAGGACAAGTTATTTTGCTTTAGGTAGTGATCAGTTTCATTGGTTTTGGTAAAAAAGACAAGTTTCTTTGCTTTTCTCTCAATGCAGATTGAATACAAATTTCAGAGGTTGATCTCTTATGAAATAGGATGTCATTGGAATGGATATTTTCACTATGCAGTTTAAAACAGGCTAATTCTACATAATGACAACCTCTGTGTATCATTCTTCACATACCTAGTGGAACAACTGAGACCATCAAATAATTTGAGCTGGCATGTGAGACCCTGTGGCTTGTCAATTAAGTTGATGCTAATTCATCTCTTAAGCTTGGATTTAGTAATACAAATTTCTCCAAATAAAAAGGGTCAATAAACAAATCTGCAGTGCAAAAGGGAAAGATCTAGCTTATAGAGTGTGGCTTGTACCTAACTTGTAGAGCTGCCTTATAGGGGTGGCTAAATAAAGTTTTGTGAACATATGTACTAATATAGATGACCAGTGTATTTATACTTGTGCACACATAGGAAATATAGATATATATACACATAAAAGTAATTATTTGTTTGCATTCATTTGTGTTTGGGATCTATACCTGAGTCTTGTGGATTTTGAAGTCTGAACTTGTAATTTACTTCTAATAAGTTATGAGTAGGCTTGTAATTTTTCATTCATTACTTTTGTTTTAAGCACGTCAAAACATTAGAAAACTAGTTTCTTTTCTGGTTCGCAATCTTTTCATCATGCGATCTCACGCTTTGATGCATCTCCACATTGTAATTTATATGTCCTAGGCAGTGTTACATTAAAAAAAAAAAAAAATGGTTTTATCATGTGGGGTTTTTTTTAAGGAGAATGTGTACTGAACATCTATTTCAGTTTATTATTAACTTTAGAGTGTCTAAGAGCCTGAGTGCCAAATATAATTTATTTGCAGTTTCCTTGATAAAATACTGTGTATATATTAGTACTCCAGAAACAGTGCAACATAAGTAAATTCAAATATTTGTGAACAAATACCGAGTATGATAGTTTTATTTCCAAGCTACTTGTTTATTCTTGTTATTATGTTTTCATAACCTAAAGGCACCCTACAGACTTAAACACTGGAATGGGAATCTTAACCGCTGAAATGTGCTCCAGTCTAGGCACAGCTGTATTTAAAGTGAAGCATTAGCAAACTAATTTCTTCTTCGACATACAGTCTTTTCCAAGGCAGTTTTCTTAACTGTCCATGCAGCTGTAGCAAGAGATACTTACGATGCAACTCCAAATGATGCAAGCATCACCTCATCTTTGTCAAATTATACCAGATTGATGATTTAATGGAGAACACAACATGAGAGAAAAATCTTTTGTTATATGGAATGTAATGAATAGCTCAGCTAAATATTTTCAGCTCTAAATGAGTGCTCTTTTAATGGTCTGGCTCATAGTGTGGTAAAGCTGACCCAAGTATGTGAAGCGAGCTTGAGTGTGTGAATTTTAAACAACTGCAAAAATAAGTAAACATTACAAAGCTTTTGCTAAAAATCCACGTGTTCAACTTGTAGATGCTAATTTCTCAAAAGCAACAAATAGGCTCTCTCTTCATTTTATTAATGTGCAGAGGTAACTAACTTGCTCAAGGCTAGAAAAAAAACTTGTAGGAAGGAAAGCAGAATTCAGGCTTTCCTCAAATCCTTGGTTCATTACAGTTCATTACAGGTGGTAATGGGAATTGGTGAAGACTTGTTTTCAATACCAGGCTATGTCCACATGCAGCTTAAAAAGAACACAAATGCTGAGCAAATCAAATTTTTAGCATTCTTTTTTGATAGGGAGCCTGCAAGATCTATAACTTGGCAATACTTTTCTGTTTGTTTGTTTTGTTGTTGAGGTATATTTAATGTAGAGAGATTATTTCTCGCACCCCTAATTTTCTGAGAAATGAAGTTAAAAATACATGTTGATGTTTATTTTTTATGGTTAGCTCCATAGTGTAGGTGTCCATAATGTTTCCCATAATCAAGACAAAACTTCTATGCAAAATAATTTTTATGAGAAGAATCAGTACAAAAGAGTTTCAGTTCCTCTTTGTGCATCATAAGAAGAAAAGCAGTATTGTTTGAATGTATGATGGGACCTTCCCCATTCCTTTCTGCTTGCTCATTTTCTTCCTCCCCTAGCATGTGGAAAAAGTCTGTTTAAACAGAGTGAAACTAGGTCTCTGTAGCTTGACAAATTACCATTTTTTTCCAAAGTGTTATTTTTTTTTTTCTTTGTGATTCTTGAAAACCATACTGTAACTCTTGGAGATGTTTTTAAAGTAACATAGGCATGCTTTATGCAGTTCTGCTGCTGGATTTATGGAGGCTTTTGTCAGGATGCCACCATGGAAACCCTAAAATGACATGTTTAATTTATTAGTGCAGTTGGAATACAAGTCCTAAAGTACACATAAAGGTAACTTAGCATTAGCCCTAGGTCACCCAATAAGATTTTACACTAATGGAAAAAAAATGGAAATATGAAAAAGTTCCTAAATAGCTACAGTATAGCCATAGTAAATACATTAAATGTAATCACCTTCATTGCAATATATAATATGTAGGTTACATTTCTGTTGCAGAATTTCAGAAAACCTTGATTGTTCCAACTAGTGAAAAGGACAGTGTGGGAAAAGTTGATGGATTTTTGAGTTCATTTCTCAGTGTTGTGGAAAAAAAATACGTTTGGTTGCTTTTTAAAAGCAGTATTCAAATAGAACCTTACATTGTGAATCTTTTAGCAACATCTCAAGCAAAAGAGAAACAACACAGCAGAATGAGAGAAAGAAAAAAAATTAAATTGATAGATTATAGTTCTCTGAACTCATTAAAAATAGAAGTCCACAGAAGTGTGGAGGAGTCTGGACTCCTTAAAAAAATTTGCTAATTTTATATTTAGTACACTGAGCTGCTGAAATTAAGTCATGATTGGTGCTTGCTTACACTAGAAAAGGGAATTAAGCCATTAAACCTTGAAAATCCTCTGTTTATATAAAAGTATCTTTGGATGGTTGGTTATGGGGCTGGAGTGATTATTTCACAAAGTCTTGCCTTCAGTAAATAAATAATTTTTAAAAACACGAACAGATGAGCTGGGTGTACTGTAGCTCTGCAGAAAATTTAAAGAGCATGTGAGTTATGCAGGGATTCAAGCACAAAAGCTGATGAAGTTCCAAGACATGAGCTGAAATGAAATGTAAAACAATTTCAGCTGGAGCCAAAATGAAATGTAAAACAATTATGTCATTGTTTCACAGCCTCGTTTCAGCATCTTTAAGCAAATTGTAAGCAACTTTGAATTCTAGATTATTACTGCTGCATGCAAAAATAATTTTCTAATTTTTTAGCATTCTTTCCCATTCCTTGGAAAAGATTTTTTTTTTTTTTTAATGTTATGGACATTCTAACCATAGAATTTAAAACCTCTGTTGACTTAAATGTTCTTTTATGGCAGCCTGAAATAGTTTTATCTGGCACTACTGCTAAAAACTATTCACAAATACTGAGAGTGGGTATCTTAAAATGTTTCTAATAGTTTAGTCTTTGATAAAAAATATTTTAAATATTTGCTTTGCAGAAAGAATAGTTATAATGCTTTTATGATATTTGGGTACTTTAAAGACCCAAGGAGACTTAACTTAAACAAAACTACTTTGATGTTTAATACAGTTTTAACATTAGCCAGTTGCACAATGAGCAAATCAGGCAGTTGAGCATAATCTTTTGATACATATACCTGCTTATAAAGTAGATTGCCCTTTTGTGAATTTGCCTCCTGCGAGCACTGTTATTATGGGTGGTCATCACTTCTAACACTTTTTTGGTGGTTTTTAACATTGCCAGACTTTAACCCTTTGAGTTCATATCTTCCGGGGTCAGTGTCAGTGATGCCCACAGCATTGCACTGTTAGAGGAGTGAGTAGAGACCCTGAACTATGCAGTGAGGAAGTTGGAAGCTGAAACTGGGAATGGCTTGGGGAGAAAATGGGAGCAGGGCAAGAGGGACACAAGTATGTGGCGAGGGGTTGCAGATATGGGATGTGTAATTTACAGTGCAGAGAAAGAGATCAGAAATGTGCTCTGAGAAACAGATTGGAGCGACAGGAAGCTGCAAGGGGCAGAGTAAAGGAATAAATGCATTAACAGGTTAAATATGGGCATGAATTTACAGGTCATATAGCTGAGATATTAAGCATGGTGGAAACGTGTTTTCTCTCACTGCCTCATTCTCAGAAGTCGCTTAGTAATTTCTACAACAGCTTTCCCAAAATCCTGATTTCAAGCAAACACCCAGCTTGGAAAATCCAAGCTTGATGGCTACAATTTGACCAAGCTGTAAATAATCGGTAACAGTGTTACAAGTAATATTTGGCAGCCTCACCTTCAGACAGCATGATGAGTGTTGTGTGTAACTATTTGGTTCATTTTATGTACAGTAAAACTCTGTTTTTGTTAATTCTTTTTTTCTGAAACTGTTTCATAATTTTTTTTTCAGTTAACACCAAAACCAGTGAAAAATGCAGCACTTAAACAATGGTTTCTTATCATTACATTATTATTTAAAAGATAGCGTTTTAAAAGATTATTTAAAAGATTACTCTTGAATCTCACCTTCTTTTTGGCAGTTTTCAGATATTTGATTTTATTTCCATGCGTCTTAGCCACACAATATTGCAGTATGCGTTACTAACAAAAAATACAGCAAAAGAAAAATCTGGCACCTTAAGATATTGTCTTCCAGAAACCTGTCAGGTTCATTTACATTTGTCAGAAATTGTACCATAAAACTGGAGTGTATTTATTAATGTTCACTAAAAATGCTCTAATAACAATTTTTAATTTTACTCTGCTTTATAGCCTCTTTTTTAGTAAGTCATATTGTAAATTAGAAGGTATTTAGGCATTTTTCATCAAGGTAGCATGTGAATTTTTTTCTCTGAGGCAGAAGGACTTATATTGGAAACAGCTCTGATATTTATAATAGTAATTTTTTTAATAGTAGACTGTTTAATTATTAAGCAGTTGAAGTGTTTGCATAATACAGTCTTGGGTAATTGAAGATCAATGTAGATTTCTTTAAAAATAGCTCTTTCACTAGCTCTGCACACATGCAGGTTTTGTCCTCCCATATTTCTTTTGTTTCTTTTCAAGCACTGGCTGTTAAATAAGCAGTTCCGTAAACTGTGCTTGTTTCATCTGCTATTATTGATACAGGTGAACGCATACACAGTAAATGAAAATCAGTTGTTTCAAACTGAACTGATTTCAAATGAAAGAGCAGGAATCAACCATATATTCTGAATTGACTTAGCCTTTAAAGCAATATTAAATAAAGTAGATCAGAACCTTAAGAACATGAGTAGATTGAAAAATATGTATGTTCTTTGTACATGCTACGGGATATTTTGAACCTCATTATTCTTACAGCTCATTATGTATTCTAACTGTTCTAGATGCAATTATGACTCGGCTAAGCTGCATTTACTTTCTTGTTTGGTATTATTTTCCCAAAGCTACTCTTGGTTCCTATTTATTTGTGGTTTGATTTGGAGTAACAGAATTGGAACTGTCTAGCCTTTTATGAGGAGTTTGTAAGGTAAATTCAGTTTTCCATATTCTGGTTCATGTATATGTTAAAATGTAGGTTACTGCCTATTTGTAATGAGTTTTTCAACTTCTGTGGATGTAGAACATGAAGGTATAACAAATTGATGTAATGAGATAGCTTATATTCAGCAAAGTAAGGAAATGATTCTTCAAATTGAACAAAAGGGATCTTTGAAAGTATGTGAGTTTCTAGAACTTTATTGTTCATTATCTTGCTTTCTACCTTTTCAAATCAACCCTATGGTTTTTGGGCTGATGTTTTATGTCACACTGTATGGTGGCATTTTCTTTAGCAATAAAGATTTGAAAGGAGGTTTTAAAGAAAGCCAAAGTTTTCAAGCATTAATACATAATAGTTGCAGTAATTCCTATTTTATGTCATTTTAGCAGATGCTGAAAGGGAAGAAGCGGGATCATCTTCTGTCCATGGTGGAACAACTCAATCATCATCATCATCATCTACATATGAAGCTAACAACATACCAACTAGTAATTACACTGGCATACATATACCCCCAGGTGCCCATGCACCAGCCAACACTCCAGCTGAAGTACCTCATAACACAGGTATGTCCAAGTCACACCTGAGAAAGCCATGCCTTTATTGAGAGATGAATTTTTGCCCAAATTCTAGTCCATCACATATAAAGTAGAATAACACAGTATTGTGTGGCAAAAGCATCTTCATAAGCTAATTGTAAAAATGCCACTGGAAATATTTTTTAATGTGTTCTTAAAATACATAATCCATAGTTTGGAGCACTTTTATAGAAGACATATATGTACTAAGAAAGTGACTGTTCCTGCAGACAGAATTTATTTGTCTTCTCTTAAATCAGTGAAATGGTGTTGCATTGCATATCTGTAATGTAAAGCTCAGTTTGAATCTTTCAGTTTATAGATGGAATTGTACTACTTCATTTCATATGTAGCTTTCCCTGTGCACATAGGCTGCTGTTCTTCATGTGGGAGCTTATCCAGAAGAGTGTTGATATTGTTACAACCCTATAGCAGTCATGCCTGATATGTATCATTCACACTGGTTTGGTTTGGCTTGTGCCCCTTTTCCCGTGCCAGTGCTTTAGTGTGATAGACTTCAGACAATATTATTAAGGGGAATTTTGTCCCTACAGCTAAACATATTGGCTCCTACATGCTTCTTATTACTACAGGTAATTTTTGGACCAAAACCAAGTTCTTAAAAATGTCAAGTTTCTTCCCAGATGCTATGTTATTTAAAAAAAAAAAAAAAAAAAAAAAAAAAAAAGTATTAAGTGATTGGTTAATACTATTTTTTTACCTTATGGGGCCTTTTTATATTAATCATAGAGTTGAATTACTAATTAATGATTAATAAGACTAAAAAATTTAAATGTCTTGCTTTCAATCATGGTGATCATTTATTGTTCAGATACATTTTTATATTATCAAACATACGAGATATTTTAGTCACACAATCCCTCATTTTCTTTTACTTTCTCATTTTAAAAAATGCTTCACCCTGTGATGAGTTCAGGATGCTCTTTTTTTGAGCTTTATCAAAGGGAAATCCTTCACATAGGTGGGGTTTTTTTTAGTCTGGGAGGGAGAGTATGTTTGGTTTTTTTACCAGATCTGAAAAATAAGGAGTACATAATTTGTTGGGATACATGAATTCTGTGCATTACATAGTTTTAACCCCATCAATCATTCAATGGAGTGATATAATTTAGAAAACTGATTATACCCTCTTCCTAGACAGCAGATGTTGTAGAAATAACTTTATGCTAGTCTGGTATGTTCTGGACATATTGCAAAAATACAGTTTTGGATCAAAGCAAATGAGTGTACCTAAAATGGGAATGCAGGTACAAGAATGCTTCACAGCATAAAGTACTGTTTCTTCTTCTAGCACCATTATTTCCCTTTTAAACTTAGCTAGCTTTTTTATTCTCACTAATAGTTTTCAAAGGAATTAGGAAGGAGATCGTTGCTAGTGTGAGGTGACTGGCACTGGGCTTTAAATGTATAATAATATAGACTGCCTCTGGTATTCGAATGTAGAATTTAAGTTTCAAATATAAAAGTTTACTCACACTTTTCTTTAGCAGGTTTTCCCAATACTTTAGGATAACCAGTGTCTCTTGGACTAGTATTTTCTTTTTCTTTAATGCCTGAAATTAAATTTCTGTGAAATCCTGTACTGGTAAAATGGATGACAATCTGTACATTCTTCTGTTTTATTTTATAAAACATTCATATTTGAAGTGAAAGCATTACATTTTTCTCTTACACAGTTTCAGAATTAGTACACTCTCAGCTGCTTCATTTGAAAATCATAAGGTGTATCTGTTTGGTGGGGGTTTTTTGGTGGGGGGTTTTTTGTTGTTGTTGGGGTGTTTTTTTTTTTTTTTTTTTTTTTTTTTTTTTTTTTTGTTTGGTTGGNNTGTGTTTTTTGTTTGTTTGTTTTTGGGGTTTTGTTTGTTTTGTGGGGTTTTGTTTGTTTGTTTTGTTTTGTTGCTTTTAAAGCCAGTAAGTAAAAATAATACAAGTCTATTTTTTGCGTTGATTTACAGGAGTGACAAGTAACACGATTCAGCCTGCTCCTCAAAATATTCCTCTAGTTGATCCTTCCCTTTACAGTGCTCAGTCTGCAGGTAAGCTTGTGGCATTATTGTTGTTCTACATGGACATACTCTGTCCTCTGTGTCTCTCCTGCACTGAAGGAAGAAGTTTGAGAAAAACTCACTATTATCTGAACACTATTCCAGAATTTTAAAAAGAATGTTTAAAAAATCTAAGCATTGTGTTGCTAAGATTTTAGTAGTTTCTGAAAGCTGTTTCAATATAGCATTTTCTGTCTGACTGCTTTGAACCAGTGAGCTAGCATTGCGTAAGGCTTATTACTTATATTGTTGCTTCTCAGGTGAGGTTCTGAAATACTTTGCAAAGCCTATATTCCTGAGAGCCTTGCTAAATTATCTTTTTTGGAATTAATACACATTCCCTTTACTTAAAGTTTATTCTACAGGGTTGGCATGTAAATTACTTATTAGTTTCATAAAATAATTCATAAAACGTTCAAGTTGTGGTTTTGTGCAGAACAGTAGTGTGTGCTTTGATGTTGAAATCACTGATAACCTATATCATATGTATTTTATGTCTGATTGCATATTCCATGCTTTGAAGTGCACACACATAAGGGCTAACCTTAGGGAAATCATGGCCTGTGGAGGAGTATTAACTGACAATAAAGCTGGAATCATCCTAGATTTTAATTTGAGCACTCGTGTACATTTGGACAAAGAGTTAACTGTTTTCTAAGAATTTTTCTGTCCATGGAATAAAGACAAGAGTATAAAAAAACCCTGTAAATTACATAATTTTGTAATAATCAGATTTTTGATGGCAATATAACATGGGTGTTGAGTGACGAGGAGGTCTAGAAGTCCTGGTACAAAATCTGTTCATATTCTCCCCTACAGTTTATCCTCATCAGGGAAAGATGGTAGTATATATTAGTATACAATATTATACATAATTGCTATGTTAAGTTCTAGCACTAACTACAGTAAAACATTGCCTATTATGACTACAAAGTTTAGATAGGTATGTTCTTGTATTTTTTAACTTAGAAATATGTAGTTACTTTATTATGTTGTCTAAGAGTGTCTGTATTAAAATAGCTTTACTGAAAAAGCATTTTTGCTTCAATTGAATGTTATAGTAGGAATTCAATGTTTAATTTGGTTTTAGTCTGCTGGCATAAAGAATGCGTAAGGATATCTCCGTTTTAATATATTTGAGAGCCATTTTTATAGAAGATGTCTTAAAAATAGCAAAATTTGCCATTGATAGAGACATATTAACCTTTAGTATTCTCTTGAGGAGCAAAAGATACTGTATGTGCTGTCGTTTTTCTGGCATATTATTGTAATCACAGAATCACGGGATAGTCTGAGCTGGAAGGGACCCAGAAGGATTGAGTCCAGCTGGGAAGTGAATGGCCCAGACAGGGATTGAACCCACGACCAGTTATTAACTAAATTATTAGCACTATGCTCTGGCCAGCTGAGCTGGCACTAATGTCTCATGTGGCAGTAACTCATTTTATTGGAAACAACACCTCAGACCTGTGGTTGTAACATTTAAACTTGGTGATAATTTTTGAGTTTTGGGGACTGCTGTGGGGGCTTTGGTAGCTCCTCAGCTGAAATGGCTCAAAGCTTTGCTTAAACCTTGCCATAGTAACTGCTAGTTGGAAGGCAAATTTTGTGGTGTTTGGAAGCAAAGCTTTCATGTTTAACTAGCTTATCATGATTTTCTAGACAGTCATTTTACCAGGTTTTTTGGTAACTACTCTGAAAATTTTAGTCATCATTGTTTCTCAGTTTGAATGTTTGTTTCTGGTTGTCAAAAATGTCATAATTTTGATTGAAACTTAATTTTTTAATTAAGTTTAAGACATTCCATTATTCAATATCTGAATAATATCAGTGCATTGCTCCCTCTTACCATCTACCTGAGATAACCTGGTTTAATAAGTACATCAGTAAGAAGGAATTAAGTGTGTTTATGAGAACGTGTAGTAAGTAATATTGTGTAATTAAGAGATTAAGACCCTTGCTAAGCACCATGAAAAATCTCTAAACTTGATCTAACCTGAGTATTTGCATGCCTGCATTCTTCCTGTGCACATCTGTTGTGTCACTACAAGCTTGGATCTTGTGACAGCTCAAAGTGTTACATTCTTATGAGGCAGTGTTGCAGAAGTGCACCCAAAACATGATAAAGGTTATACAAGTTTTTGACAATTTGAAAACTTAGAAGACACACTGTCAGTTATGCAGGAGTCTCAGAGAGCACAGGGGATGTGTCAGCAGAGGTACAGTGACAGTTTTGTTTGCATGTGTGGAATTAAGAAGCTTGAGAGCAATAGAAAGTATTTGCCCTTCCTTGCCTGTCACTGTCCTGTTGTGCATTCTTCTCAAGCTACTGAGGAGTCCTTTCTATAACAGCAGTGGCCTCGTTCTCTAACCCATAAGTAGATTGAGAAATGCCTGTATCTCTTAGTGAATGTACAAAACTGTGGGCCCCAGGACCCCTCCCTAGTTCCTGAGCTGCAATATACATATCTGGGCTAGATCCTCGCTGCGTATTGAGGTGTGTACCATTCCTGTGGAACTGAGGTTTCCTTTGGATGGGAAGGAGGGATTGGTGTTGCCCTCCATCCAGTAGATCTGCAGAGCCAGCACAGTTCAAGGTACATTTGTTCCATGATTTAGACACGATGTCTGTGTCTATGCCAGCAAATTATACAGGCTTGCAAATATTTGGCACGGAGAACAGCTGGCATAGAACCTCTCACGTCCATATTATTAAACTTTTAAACCTAAACAAGGTAGCTTGTTAAGACTGCTCATATTGAATGGTCTGTAGCTTGCTCTGACCACAAGTCATGCCCAGGAATTGTTTGGGAAAGTGCTAGTTTGCATGGGCCAAAACCATACTGGAATCTGTTCCAGCAGTTTGACGCTGCAGACAGTCAAGTTTGAGTGCTGAGACGCCTTCCTTGGCAGTGTTGAATGTGGTAGTATAGGCATAGCCAAACAGGATATTCCACATATTCCTGCAAGACTCTTTCTTGTAGTAAGATGAAATGTATATTTTAAAGATAAATTATATATTTTCTTTGCTTCCCATAACACGGGAGAAGCCATTTGATTAATGCTGTTATGGGAGAAAAACTTTTGGTGGAGAGGAGTGGAATATTTTATCAAAGGAAGATTAAGTTAAAGGAATAATGTTCTTTGATTTTTAGTTACCATAAATCTTTCAGTAGTTGTCCTGTCCTGTGGGAGGAGGTTTCAGAGCTTAGCATTGACTTTTGAAAGTGTCAAAGCTTTTGCATTTAAGCATGAATGAATGTGTCTGACAACAGAATGTAGAGTTATGCAGCAACTTCGTGTATGTGTGTGTGCACTTCTCTGGTGTAGTTTTCTTAAAAAATTTATTACCCCTAGATTTTGCTAACACTAAAGGCATTCATAGTTGTGCTACAGTTTTTATAAGATCTTGTGTTGCCATATGGTCCCTTCCACAGATGGCATAGTATAAGGAAAGCATTTGTCCATTGTAGTTGTGTGTATAATGTTTGATATTCTACACACAAAGTAGAAATAATAATTTCAGATTGAATTTCTTTCATGATCTTAAAAAGAAATCTTTGAGTACTTGTATTTCAAATATTTCAGGTGATTTAATGGAAAAAAGAGTATCTTGTTTAAAAAACCATTTGTTACCTTTGCCATCATTGGTTTTATGCACCAATTTGTATGATTAAAATGTTCTTAAATCAACTGCCTTATATATGGGCATCGTAAAAAGGAAAAAAATATCTGATGGGTAGGAAGGGATTCCAGGGAGAAACAGACATATTTATGTAAAATGCACATTACTTTCATTCTAAAACTGTTTTTTTTCCTGAAATGATTTCAGCAGCTCTAGTCAAATTGTTTTCACTCTGTGTCCCATTTAAGCCAAAAGAATCATGCTTGTTGTTACAGATTCCATATTCCTGTCATGTTTCAGTAATATAACTTCAGTCCTAATAATTTCAGATTAACACAGGAAGCAGGTTTGTTTCAGAGTAATACATACAGTATACCTTTCATATCTGTTGTTGGGCTGTTTTAGAGCCAAAGATCACTGGATACTTGAGGTTGGAAAGGACTTCAGGAGGTCTGGCCCAGCCCCTCTGCTCAAGGAAGGGTCATGTAAAACCAGTCACTCAGGACCATGTCCTTTGTGTCTGCCCATGCACTCTCCTTGTGGTTTAATTCCCTGCACTGAAAAAGTATGAGAAAAAATGTCACTGCTAATTCAAAAAATAGGTTTTGAATCTCTCCAGGGACAGAGACATCACAACCTCTTTGGGCAACCTGTCCCAGAGCTTGGTCACCCTCAGAGTAAAAACTGTTTCCTGATGTTCAGACAGAACCCTCCTGTGTTTCAGCCTCTGGTCTTATCTCTGGCATCACTGAAAAAAAGCCTGTCTCTGTCCTTTTAATACTCTGCCTTATATACTTGATATAAGATCCCCCTGAGCTCTCTCTTCTCCAGGTTGAACAGTTCCAGCTTTCTTGGCCGCTTCTCACATGAGAGGTACTCCATTCTTTTAGTCATGTTTGTGGCCCTTTGCTGGACTGACTCCAGGATGTCAGTCCATCTCTCTTGTGCTGAGGAGCCCAGAACTGCAGCAGAGCAGAATAGCACTCCAGATGTGTCTGAAAGGGACAGGATCACTTCCATCCACCTGCTGGCAGGGCTTTTCCTAATGCATCACAGGATGCCTTTGTCACTCTGCCACAAGGATGGGTTATTGGCTCATGGGCAAATTGGTGACCACCAGCACCCCAGGGCCTTTCTTTAAAAACTGCTTAACCCTTAAAATATGAAATTGAAGTTGGTTACCAACTTTTATGGTTATACCTTTGATGTAAGTACAGTCATTAAAGTTAAGTTTTATATTATTTGTAAAACACAGACCTGGTTTGTTTCTATTTTGCTTTTCCATTGTGAAGTGTTGACTTCAATAGGAGCTCAGGCTACTGAGCACATCAAAAGATCAACCTTCTTACTGTATAAACTTTGGTTTATAAATTTAAAATTAATAATTTCTTTCCCTCAAGTTACATCATAATAGCATCTGAGGTAGATTTCATAATAAATAAGGCTTTATGCCAGCAAAACATTAATAGAGCTCATACTGTAAAAATAAGATTAGACGGGTGAATTTAGGCTTGCTTCCAATAAATTAGTTGAATACTGGACTGATGCCTTGGTCAGTTTTTAAAGAATGATTTTGTAGTTTCTTTTGGCATCATAGCATAAAGCTACTTTGAGGGGAACTTGATCTTTTTAATTTCTTAAAGATGTTCAGTAATGTGGTTGCAGATTGACCCCAGCTGCTTTTAGTCTGTGACTTTATTGAGGTTAAAAAATACCTGAGGTGTGTGCCTGTGCTTATGCACTCTCTTGTGTGTATTTACCCCCATGTATATGTATTTTAAGAGATCCAGTGTGGTTTCACTTATTGAGCACGAAATTAATATACATTGCAATGATAATGAACCCACCAAGTTTTTATGTCCCTCAATGGGTATATTTATTTATTGAAAGGAAAATAAATAGAGTTCTAGACTATATTTAAAAAATTGATAAAATTAATCTTCAGAGTGCTTACCTTTCTGCTTTTTATTTGAGTAGGATTGTTTTGAAAACCAGCAGACTGGTCTAACTTTTAATATTCCCAGGTTTTCTTTTTTATTTGTTCAAAAGCTGTTCTTAAATAGTAAGATTGGGGGAAGGAAAAGCAAATATAATAGACATTTTTGATAAGAATAGAGATTCTTTAGTAAACATTCTCACAGTATTGCTAATAACAGTTCTATTTTGAAATAAAGGATCCAGCTAAATGAAATTGTGCCATAAAAAAGGGCTTTAAGTATACTCATGTAATTGCTTAAAAGTAAAATGTACTTAGCCAAATCTTTAACTAAATTTTTTGGAAAATGTATGATGCATTTAAAGAGCATTTTCTCTCAGTGTGTGAAATCTATTCATTGCTTATACCATACTGTGTGGGAAATTATTAAAAATATATATATTCTTCAGTGTTTTATATAATTATTTATCCATGCCCATAAAAATCTATCATTTACAAGTTAAGTTGTTTTGAAAGAACCTGAGTAAAGATTTTATAATTTGCCCGTAGACTATTGGAGTGGCATGGGGTTAGCCTTAAAATTCCCAGTGAATTTGTGGGTGGAAGGAGGTACAATGACACAGCTGTGCTTTATTTTACACCCACATCAGTAATACTGTTCACATACAACATCTTCTGCCAGTTAGGGCATAAGTCCCTACTATGCCTTCTCCAAGACTGAATGCATGTGTTTGAGCACCACAGAATTCCTGAAGTTTTAACTTACATCAAGAAAATACTCTGATTAATAAGGAACATTTGATTTATACTATATTATGGGAATATTTTTTGCTAGTGGTCTCCAGTGTTACAAAAATGGGCACATTTCATGACATCAATCTTGTTTTCAGTCATCTTACATAAAATTGGAAACATAAAAATTATTTGGAAAAACAGAAACATAAAATGTATGAAAACATGCTAGTGAGAAATGCTACATTCTGAAAAGTTATTCCAGTTGAGAAGGAACAGTTTCTAACTACGTATTATTCCTGAAGAAAGCAGAGTAACTATACTGTAAGCACAAAAAGCACTTACCTTGTTTCTTGCAGGTTGTAACATGATTACAGCTAACTTAATGTCATGTAAAAACTCTTCTTTTCCTGTCTTAGATGAAGAGCAAATCTTTCTCAAAGGTATTGGCTTACTTTTGAAAGGCACTGGGTCATGCAAATACCAGTGTTTAGAAAGATCCTCACATTTTTCAATAGCAAAGAAGTTAAGCTTTATATGAATGGAAAGAAAGGAGAACAGAAGAAATACTGTAGCTTGGTCTTTTTAATACAACCACAAATATTAGCCTGGTTTTCATAATATTACCACAAACATAAGTAAAATATAAAAATTGTAAGAAAGGAAGCTTAAGTCAGATTTCCTTTGTAGTAACTTTGTAATACTTATGTTTTTGCAGGAGAGGTCCGCTTGACTCCAGAGGACTTTGCCAGAGCTCAAAAATATTGCAAATATGCTGGCAGTGCGTTGCAGTATGAAGATGTGAGCACTGCTGTGCAGAATCTACAAAAGGCCCTCAAGTTACTCCTTACAGGCAGAGAATGAAGCTTTAATCCAACCGATTCACATCTTTCACCTAAAGAACTAACAGTTTATTACTGTACCTGTTAGGGAAGTGGAGTTACACAGAAATTCTCAATCCCATCACTCATGACAATGAAACCACTGTTTCAGTGTCAGATTAGCAAGTAATGGTACAGTAGGAATATCTGTTTTAATTTTACAGACAGTGGAGTTTGAAACATGAATGCAGTGACTTGATGTATGCAAAATATTGAAGAAAGTACCGTGAGCACCACTCAAGAGTTAGAATTCATCTTGCAGTATTTGGTTTATCAGAATTGGAAAATGCTGACTGTAAAAAACTTGAGAATTAGGGTGTTCTGTTAGAATTCTTACTCTTGTTTTATTATTGCAAACAATTATTTAATAGGCATAATAGCTTTAAAATGGTAACTAAGATTAGTGCTTTCCTCCTAAAATGAGAGCATGTGAGAAGGGTGACAGATCCACACTGGGGAGGACTTTTCTATACATAAATTATTTTGGTATTTGTGTTATATGAGACATAAGTCTGAGTTGAGGGAGTCTTGAGGACCTTTGTATTTAATTTGAAAATGTGCTGGAAAAAACATCTCTTGATACTTCAGAGGGAGTAATTTTGATGGTATTCTAATTTAATCCCCCACAGGTGTATGGACATGCATTCTTGATTATTGGTTCTTGCTCCTTCTGTGTGAACACTTAAAATTTTGCATATGTATGGGTAATTAAGAGAATATACTAATATTTATCAACAATGATCCCAAAACTGGAGTCAGAGATTCTAAATAATTTGAACTTTCAGGAAGACTTACTGAAAGAACAAAACTGTTCCATCTTTTTAAGAGGCCAGAAAAAAGCTTGTTCTTCAGCCATTAAAACACTATAGGTTCGTCTCTAGTATTAGTGTCATAGAGCTTTGTATTTCCAACTAATATTTTTCCTGTCTGCTTTGTTGTGAAGACTTTTTGGACTTGGGATTTGATTAAAATATCTTGGAAACTGAATTTTGAGTCTTTATGAGGTCTACCACTGCAATTATAGAGCTCTTGATTGTCAAGAATACCCCTATGCTGTTTAAAAGAAAGAATACACAGTCTTTTAACTGGCATGACATAATAGTTGAGTACACCATAAAGCATGTCTGATATATGTCATAATTTTAATGACATTTTATCTGAACTGTCTTTCCAAGCTGCCGGAAGAAATCCATGTTACTTACAGCTGCACTGCTTTGGAGTGACTAACATAAGTCTTATATTCAAAGCAAAAACATGAGAAAAAGAAAATCAAACATAAGCAGGCATTAAAGTTTAGCTTGTTGTATCCTTTAAAGTGTGTAGTGTCTTTGACAGCAGATTTGAAACGGGTAATATGAAACTTAAAAATGTATGCTTAAGCACTTTAGTTGACTGAAACTTAATAGATAAAATGTGATTTTTTTTGTGTTGCTTTCTGATATAGTATAGCATGCTATTCTGGACAGTGACTTAGGTTAGATTTTAATCATTTGAGGAAATTTAGAATAAAACCATCTGAAACTTTTTTGACAGTAATGTTGTACAACCCTGAGCAGTAAGTCTGTATTTTGTACAGTGTGTCATGCAAGATAGATATCTCACTTCAGTATCAAACTGAATTACTGCAAGGTCTTCTACATACACAATTGTTGGTTTACACTGTAGCATTGCTATAAAGTATATATGCAGCATTGCTATAAAATAGTCAGAAGTTTCTTTCATTTCAGGATCATACTACTATTTTTTAAAACCAGCTTCAGTCCTCAGAACTTGTAGGAAGAAATTCAGTTTTCCTATTTCTATTTATAAAATGATAAAAAGAACTTTGAGGGTTTTGTATTATGTGCAAAAATAAGTAAGCTGTGATATAATGTTGTATTGATTTGAGGCTTTTAAATTAAAGTTGTTGGGGTTTTTTATGATTGAATGACCTGAAATAGAATATGTAACTACGCTTGGAAATGAAAATTTAAGCATTTCTTTAAGTGTGTAAAATATTTTCTCTTGGCCACGATTATATTGTACCTCTTGGTTCCTCTAGGAAACCAAGGAATCATCAGTAAAAAAGTGATGAGCAATGCAAATACGCAAAAGTCATAAGCAATTTGCTTGAATGATCATTTGCACATCTATTAACTTTCTTCTGCCTAGAAAGAAATTAAAGTTGGTGTTACTGAGGGGAATGGAGATGAAAATGCTAATACAAAACTTTAAGAAAATTTCTTACAGAAGCTAGCAAGACATTCTTTCTGAAAATAAGTTAGTGTTTAGAAGATTTATTGTATTTCATGTAAAATGGAACATATCCTAACAGCAGCCTTCAGACCACAATACCTGACATAACCTATTGAATTTATTTTGCATAAAATTATTTTGCTGTAAACATTTATTTCTTAATTGAGAAGTTTTGTAACTAACAGCTCGTAAAACCATGTTTTAAACCCCATCTTTAAGCTGCTGATTTTTGATGTAACAGACTGAATATTTATCATCTAAGCTGATGGCTAAAGTAAATTACAGCAAAGCATTTCCATTCCATTAAGTATAGCCTCTGGGATAACTTTAAATACAGCAGATAGCCCAAAAGTACAAACCAGTGTTGCAGAACAGTTCAAAAAGTGTACTTACTTGAAAATGTCAGGAGAATGTAGGTACATAGGCTATAACTATTCCAAATTGGAATTTGTGACAAGCACTGAAATTTATGGTCCCATTGTTAAATGTTGTGTGAGCTTTTAAGTGTTGACTGATTCTTTTTACAGCCATTGAGTGATAAAGTATCAACACATAGCTTCTCTCAACTGCTTCCCCACACAAACGAATACAGTATGAAATAAAGGAGAGAGCTGATTTTGTTCCATGCTGCAGTTGACAACTCTCCTTTTCAGTGTGACTGCCACCTACATACTTGTTGGCCATTCTCCTTTGGATTGTGAGTTCTCAATCTTCTAGGTCTTGCTTAAGAAAGGAGAAGGAGGCATCTGTCAGATTTTTATCAGGTATTCCCTGTTCAGTTTTGCTACTTATGTAAGCTAGAATTTTAGTCAATCTGTGTTTGTTATTTAAAAGGCTTTATGCTTTTGCAGTTCTTTGTATTTTCATTTCTCTCCAAGGAAAGTTCATATTACACTTCTGGATTCCTACAGAAGTCTTTAAAAAGTGTGTTGGGGAGGAGGTTATCCTTTGTGAAACAATGAAGATTTTTTTCAAATTAATTTGATTTACTAACTCTGGAACACTCTTTGAGTGTTCTCAAATTTTTGAAGTAATTTCAGGTGGAATATTTAATAGTGTCCTTTGTAAGTGAAGTTTCAGAAACACAGACTTAAGTATGATCACATTCCAGAATGTGATTGTATCAGTAATATATGAGACTATGTAATACTGACCTAGGAGAGAGAAACAACAGAGAAACTTCCTGCCTGAAGCAGTATTAGGGGGTGGAGGTGGTTTGTGTGCAGACACATCAGTGCATGTATAACATAATGCATGGGAATTCAATGGTGAGCTATAGGAATGCCTTTAAAAAAACCAATTATTACCTTGTTTGCAAGTATTGGGGAAATGCCATATACAAATACATAGATACTGCTGACAAATGTTGTTCTTAATGTGAGGTTTTAAATGTCCTAGCATAGGGCCAAAAGTTAGCATTTAATTGTGTAGTATTCCAAATGAGTGATCTTTGGTTTTCTTCTTTTTAATGTCAACTGTAAAATAGGAGCCCAGTACAAAAAGAATGAGAACACAGATTCAGAGGAAGTTCAATTTACAAAAGATCAAATGTAGTTTTTGTTATTGTAAAGTCTTTGTGCTAATGTTTTGATTGAGATTGGAAAGTGCCCATGCTTATAAAGTGTAATTCTTGCATACTTTTACAATATCCTTTGTCGTGTGGTTTATGGAACTAGAGCCCGAGCCAGGATATCTGGACTAGGAAAACCTAGACTTTGATGCCAAGTTTCTAAACCACTAATGCATCCTGGTACTGACAGCAACTGTTTTTCAGAATCACCTCAGTACCTATTTTTAGACATTGAAATTTTAACCAAGTTTGTTGGGAAAAGGAGCAATACTTCTTTCTTACTGCATCATCACCTTTCAGTGCACAGCTGTAGTAACAAGAGAACTGGACAAAACATGAATTTCCATTAGATATTTCACTATCAATCAAGAAAAGAGTATTAGTGCTGCCAGCAGAGCTCTCCTTGGCTTACAAGTGTATTGGAACAGTCTGATTATAGACACTGTTTTAATGCCCTAAATGATCTCAGAATAGGAAACTTATTTATAAGAGCATTGAAAATAAACTTGAAAGAGGGAAGACATATGCCAGGGGAGAAAAAGAAATTGCATTCTCCAAAATTGCATTCTCCACAGAATGAGAGGGGGCACAGAAGTGATTGCAGAAGAAAACAGAGGAAACACTTAAAATCCCACATGGAATGGGAGCAGGACAATGACTGGAATGAGGTTAGAGTTGTCTCATTTCTTTAGAACCTTGAAAGTGATGAGAAAAAATGCTGGATCTTAAGGCAGAAGATTACAGGGGGATAGGAGAGGTGGAAAGGAGCACTAGAATGATGGGAAAAACCTTTTATTTAATGCAGACTGGAGCAAATGTGTGTTACAGCACAGGAAAAAGTTAACCTAGTTGACAAAATTATAGCAGAATCTTAAGTCTAGCTATAAAAGGGAAACAAAAAAAAATACAAGCTGACAGCATTCTGAAAATGGAGAGTAGATCTTCCCATGCTAAGAATCTGTGCTTATTAAATGTCATCTTTATTAAGTAATTAAAATTTAATTGGTGTGCCCTTTTGGAGAGCTTGGGAGATTACATAAGTTACTGCCTGGTATCTGCAGAGAACTACAGAGATCTGTTTGCCTTAAAATGCTATCTACTGATTTTGTGCTTTCCTTCCTGTTTGATTTGCCTCCCCATTTTCAGTGTCTGTATTCAATCTGGTGTTCCCATAGCTGGGAGGAGGTTGCTGTAGTTTAATACAATGCTAAATGTGAGTGATAGCCCGCATGTTTAGGCATTCTCAGGTAATTTGCGAAGATTATCTGCTCTGGGTTTTAGCTGCTATGTGCTGTAAAGAAAGAGGTAGTGATTGTACTTCCCTTTGAGGAGCTTCAGAGTCTCTTTGACAGCAGTATGACTACAACGTCTAAAGAAGGATATATGGAAATTAACTCTACTCAAAGCTATTTCACAAGAGCCCAACAAACTAATCTCTAGAAGTTTGGAGACCTCCAGCTAAGCAGTTGATGCAATTGTAAACTCTTTGCCTCAATTAGCCCATTGTAAATGGGATTATTTAAATTTAAAACTTATTAATATAGTAAGGATTTTTGTAATACTGACAAGTAATGAGAGGAGAAGGGCTGATCATTGTAGTAAGTTACCGAAATAAATAGAAATTTTTAGGAGAGCCCAAAAATGTTTTGGGATTTTTTTGGTTGTGTTGTTTGTTTGTTTTGTTTTGTCTTTTTTGTTTGGTTTTGGTTTTGGTTTTTTGGGGTTTTTTCCTTATCTTAACCCACTAGTTGTTTTTCATCTTGTTTTTTCTCCCCTGTCCCACTGGGAAGGGGAGTGATGGAGTGGCTTGGTGGGCACCAGTGTCCTGCCAAGGTCAACCCACTACAAGAAGAACTAGAAAAAAACTTGATAGGATAATTTAGGGAACAATGGGCAGAAATGAGAAGATTTGAGATATGGAAACATTGTAGTTGTAAATGATAGGCAGGAATTTATAGAATGTAAATGACAGGCAGGAATATATAAAGTAGTAGCATCCAATGCAAATCTTAAAACATTGAGTTTATCAGAAGTCCAAAATAAACTTCATTCTACAATACTGAAAGAAGTATAAATGCAGTTATAAGAACCTTTAATTGAATTAAACAATTGTATTTTTAAAAAAATCTGTGATCAACTTTAGACCTCCTATTTTAACCACAAGACTAATCAAGAAATTACTTCAGATGGTGAACAAAAGCATTGGATGTTCAGACATAGCTATGATAGCATATAGTATGTTTCCTCCTTGCCCTTTCATTCTTTCCCTCACCCCAAGTGGTTTGGAACTCTGAGTTTTTAGAAAATGAATGCAATTAATTTAATTTACTTAAAATGAAGTAATGCTTGATATAAGGCTCTAAAAATACTTGGATGGAAATAGATTAACATGAGAATTGAAAAACAGATTAAAGCTGTGGTGGAAAAAGAGATTGCAGTAAATTCTAAATTATTTTCAGAATGGAAATGGAGAGTGATCAGCCTAGGGACATCCTGTTTCACATATCATTGACTTAGATTGAGGTCACCATCTAAGTCAAGATGTAATTTGTGGAAGAGATGAAGTTGGGAAGTATTACAAGACCTGCAGAAAACTGGGGGAAATTTTGTGGTTTTAACTGAAGGATTAGAATGGCATGAAACTGAAAACACAAAACACAATGTAATTCACTTGGGTTCTAACAAGACAGTGTTTTTTAATAAAAATTAGGATACTGGAAGCAGAAGCAATGCTGATCATAATGTGAATTTAGTATGCATTGGATGAGATTGTATCAGTACAAAAAGTACATTGTCACTTACAGTACTGGATTTGATTCTGATCATTGTTGATGAAGTACAAGATGCAAAGAAGAGCTACTGAGATGATGAAAATCTTATTTATTGAAAAAAGATTAACCATGGGTACAGAATGGCTTTCTTAAGGTATTAACAATGAAGCATTTATTTTAAGACATCTTGATAAATTCGTAGATTGGATTGCAAGACTGAGGTGATTCTAGGGTTAAAATTTCAATTTGTCAAGGGCTTTTGGGGCCTTTTTTTTTTTTTTTTTTTTTTTTTTTTGCTTCTGCTAAACCTTGAGTTTGGTTTCTGTTAAACCTTCCAAAATACCTGGAGATGTTATTTTTGAAAAAGGTATTGCAGAACTTGAGCCATTGTGATGATCTGATTTCTCCCAGTGTTTTCCAGTTGGAAAATGTTTTCCACAAAATTTTGTCTTTATTCGGCTTAATGTTTGTTACAATGCATTGTTAGCATTTTTGTGAATAATAGTGAGTGTGGGATAGAATGAAGAGATATTTATAGATTGTATTAATTCAATACTTAATGTGTGTTTGCTTGTGACTGTGAAAAAATATCCACAGTCTGTATACTCTCAATTCAATCACCTTTTCAATTTGCAGTATGAAAAGTTTTCAAAGATTGAGATGAAATAGCATATTGTTAAGATATGGCACTGCTCAAGATAGAGTCCATATCTCTTGGTGTGAATTCTGCTTTGTAGGAACGAGCCCATACTTAAATCTCTGTAAGCTGTTGTAAAAAACAGCAGTATTTCCTTTGTGCTGAAGTTCATCAAGTGTATCTGCACAGTCTTGGGAAAATACTTTATTGAGTGTCAATACTAAATCTGTGTTTGTAAAACAGGCATGCAGGTACTCAGAACTGCTGCATTTCAGCTCAACAGCTTTTGGTAATGGAAACCACACACATCTGGCCTTCATCCTACACTTACTTGCCTGAGTAACTCCATCCATTTGAATGCTCTTAGTGAGGCAATAAGAGTACTCATGTACATAAGTGTTTGCTGTGTTCAGAAAGCTTTGCTTGCTGTTGAGTAAAATACAGCAAGAACAATGGCAGTGGCATTAATGGGTCCAGGTGTGGTATGCTTATAGCTCTCCAGAGTGGAGGTTCTAATCTCATAATCTTTATACTGACTTTTTTTTCAGCCATTTTTCTGAAACTCTCTATTAAAACTTAAAGTAGTTTCTTTAAATTTTGCCATCAAGTGGCAGAAGTACAGTATGCACGGATAGTATGTTTTATCAGTCTGTATCTTGGTAGGTTCCTTCATCATCACTCTGAAACAAGGGTCCTGCTGACTGGGTCTCACTGGGTGGTGAGGTTCAAAATACTCAGAAAACCAGGAACTTTGACAAAAAGTACAAAAGAGTGCAGAAGAGATTTATTTTGTTCATGTGACCTAACTGCTGAACTGAGTGGCATTGTAGTAGGACCTTCAACCACTTGGTAACATTTGAGGACTTGCTAAATAATTTCTTCTGTGATTTGGCATGAAGCAATTTTCACATGACTCCTTGGGCTTCCCAGGAGAATACCAGAGCACATGCATTAATGTCTACTCAGTGTGCATCCTGATTCCTGAGGAAAATTTATGAGGGTTCTTTAGCATCCATATAGTGAAGTGGTCACTTTGATAAGGATAGCTGCTTGATACTTTTTGTCACTAGGGGACCTCCCTCCATCCACTCTAGAAATTACTAAATCTGATCTTTTTGTTGAGTGCAATTCAAATTGTTTCTGTGTGTTGTGACTTTGATCTAATGTAATTTTGGATGCCATTTATCTCCATTGTTTGACACCTGGTAGCCTCAGACATGTTTGAAATTATGAAACAGTTTTTACTTTGCTAGAACTCCTCCCACAAGACTTCCATTCCCTTGTTAGACTTGCTAACATAATCAGAGGCTCATCATGTGTCATTACTAAAATAACCAGCAGATATTGTTCATGAAGATGCAATGTAAATTACAAATTTAATGTACATGTAAAGTATAAAATTATAGAAAATTTAGATGGACTATTCATAGTCATCCTTTTTTTCCAGCTGTGCTCTGGCAGTGCCCAATAGAAGGACTTTATATGGAAAGCACATCTCACACAAGAATTTCCACACAGAAGTGGATGGAAGAAAGGAAAAATTAACCCAGATTCTAAAATAAATGTCAAAAATGTAACTGCCTACATCTTTATTGCTTTAAGTGTTTGGGGAGACACGTATGCTTATTTCAATACTGTGAGCTTCTGGTTTTATTCTGTGTGGGAATGTGCTTCATTCTTGTAAGTGTAAAAGAAGTTAGAGTTTTTAATGTAATTAATATTTCTCTCTGGCAATATATAACTGAAACCTAATTTTTTTGTATTTGAAATCTCACAGTGGTAGAATATAAGAGGGGCTGGTAGTGGGAGGGAAACTATACCAACACAATTCACTCTTCAAGTAATTTTCTTAGTGGATTACATCATTAATTCATTTGATTGTCCAGAATGAGAGATTTGCACTTACCTTTTTTATTCAGTTTTTACTAAGTTAATGTGCTCAGCTAATTACTGTTGTACTTAAATTGTATTTTAAGATAGAGGCAAAGTAAAAAATTTAGGAAGTGTTGATGCAAATTTATTATTTATCTCATAAACATTCAAACATAGTACATCCGTTTCTGTCTGGCATTTCTTTAAATGCTACACTTGTCAGCAAATATAGCTTCATAACCTGTGTCACAACATTCACAAACAAGCCAATGACCACACTGGAATTAGTTGCAAGCATTCAGCTATTAAATGCAAATAAGTGTTACTTCAGTGATTCCCTTCCCCAGCACCACAGATTTTGATTAGTGTCATTAAAATAGGCAGGGAGAGAAGAAAATTATTTGGTCAAATTCTACATGAAAAGAAAACTAATGAAGTTCAATGTATGAGCATTGGTCTCTGTCTTAGTAATGTCTGATTCCATAATATCTAATTTAGCATCCAGGTGTCAAATTTTCTGCATAGGGGAGGAGAAATCTAGAGCCATAGGGATCTTTTACTTAAAAGATGAAATTAGCACTTCCATGGGGACAAAATCAGGACTTTCAGTAAGTATGTGGAATTCTCTGCAGAGATTATGCAATAGGAGTATTTATGTGAAATAAAAAATATTTTTCCTATTCTGTGTATATTAATTATTAATTCCTATTATATTTCCTATTTACTACTGTGACTGCTTTCATTTACTGTTCTATGCATGCAGCCAGCGTGTTGGTTGATGTATCATGAACAAGTCACATAAACAATTTGAAAGCAACCAAATCCCATTCCTACAGTGTGGCAACAGGAATGGCAGGTACTTTAGACTTGTCAGTAGGGATTTTTTTACATTTCATTTTAACATCGTGTTGTAACAATTGTGTGAGTTGGCAGGTGAATAACTTGCTTTATTCTCTTGAGGTGGAGCACCCTCATACAAATGTGTATGGTTTACATCTTGCTGGTTTGCGAGTTGCTGCAAGCAGGATTTCCTTGAACCCCTGTAACTGCAACAGGAATGGTGGGTTCATGGAGAAGGAAAGATACTCTTTGGTGGCATGTGATTGCAGATCATGTAAAAGAGAAGAGATGAAAAGGATGGGGAGATAAAATTTGAGGATGCTGGAGAACTTATATCCAGCTTATATTGTCAAGTGGGAGCAAAGACGGTTAAAACAAAAACATACTTCTAAATAAAATAGCAGTTCAGAGTTTCAAGACTTAATTTGTTGTGAAGATTTTAGCTCTAAAACTGTGCTCCTAAATCTTTTAACACAGGTTCAAAGTTTAGAAAGGCTAAGTATCTTCAATGATTGTCATGATTTTGTCCATTTCCTTTACAATACCGAGGTCTGGTATCTGTGGAGCACATGGTAATAAAAAGAACTATGTATATATTAAAAGGTTTTTCTCTGTCACATTTGTACCTGTACCTGTATTTGCCATTTCTGAGATTTGCTTGGGAATGGAAGTTGTAATTGATACGGTCTGACATAACCCTGTTTGTATGGGGGACAGTGCAGTGATCTGCTTGTGCCATGACACTGACGTGCTCCAGAATTTCCTTTTTTTATTTTCATCAGTTACAGGTTTCCACAACTTCTTATTTTTTGTTTCAGGTTGACATTCTTATTCAAAGCAGCCTAGCTCTTGCTGGAGTGATTGAAAGTCAGCAGACTTTCACCAAAGGTGATTTTTCTTTTTTTCTCTTTACTGTATTTTTCTTGAGCATCTTATACAAAACAGGCAATTTGTAAACTACAAGGAGAAAATTGCATCACTGCATGTGGTTTTTTTGGGTTTGTTTTGTTTTGTTTTGTTTTTTGTTTTGTTTTGGTTTTTTGTTTTTTTTTT
>VWYO01013854.1:743663-853161 GCA_013400275.1 Rhadina sibilatrix | reverse complement strand
TTTGTTTTTGGTTTTTTTTTAATATAGCCTTATTTCACACTGGCCAATACTATTTTTTCAGTTGTTTCTTCCACTGTAATTTTGATAATATTATTTCTCAACAGGACATGTCATTGTTTATTTTCTCTAATTACACTTTGGGATACAAAACTTGACTAGATTTGCCAAAGTTACAATCCAGTGAACCAAGACTTGTTTACGAGAAAAGGGCGAGAATTGGTATTTTGATTTTGATTGACTTTTACTTTCTTTTAGAAGATTCTTGGATAGAAAAACCAGAGGTTACATGCCCCATTAACCAAGGAGGGGGTTGAAAGCAGGCCACTGTGTCAAGTAGCATCCCTGAGCTTTGCATAGCTCTGGCTGTTACTACCCTATGTAACTGCAGCCTGCTTTCTAAATAGCGGATTTACCTATTCAACAGGTGAGCTGCTTTTCTGGTTTGGGATTTTTGGTTTGTTTGTTTTGTCTTTAGTTTGGACTGATTTCTTTCAAACTGGAGTGCTATTTTGAAAACAAAATAAGATTTAAGTATGTATTAGTTTGATCTTGGAAGCTGCTCTGATGGATATACAATAGCAGCACTTCTGGCCACAGTATGATGCATTGCGAAAGAAACGGAATCTAAGCATGCCAGAGTTTTACAAAGCCCCCTTTTTTAAACGTGGGAGTGTACAAATGTGTTGAAGTATATCCAGTGTCAAACTACAAAGGAATGGCCATCCCTTTGCAGACTAATTAGACTTCCTACTCTTGCCGATTTGGAGTCAACAGTTATTCTGTACTGCTTCCTTGGCAAAACTAGGAGGCATGCAGAGAAGAGGATCAGACAGTTTTGACTTTCCTGCCTTCATAAAGGATGTGTACTTCTAAAGGGAGAGCTGTGCTTTTTTTGTGCAATTACTTTACAAATGATCACTAACATGGAACTGAGCACCAAAGGGGGAAAAAGAAAAAACCTACTTTTTACTTTGTCCTATGATGGATCTATATTGTTTAAAAATTTTATTTTGTTTTACTGGTAAATTTCCATTCAAGTACTGACTCTTCATCTATTAAGCATGTTTTCTATTTTCTGTAGCACAAGCTTAATGAAACTGCTAAATTTCAAGAAAAGTTTCCATTGAAGGGAACCAAATTCATAAAAGGTTCAACAATCAAGTGCTTCTTGATTCACCTGATACAATTTATTAATAATAAAATTTATTAATGGTGATGTTCTAGTATATTTTACTGTATTCCCATACGAACGTAGCATTGGTGTACAAAAGATTATGTTAATTTGTCTCCAGAAAAGACATCACCAAGCTTGAAGAAATATTTATGTTCTAATATGTGCTTTATATAAATGCAGGACCTTTGATTCTGCAGTATACTAATGCAATAATTTAGAACAAATTATGTCAGTAGTGAAGAAGAGAAACAAACTGGGAACAATATATTCCCTCCAAGTAATTTGAGGGCAGGATATCTGGGTAAATTCTACTTTCCATAACCTGTCATGGGTTCTGAACCTTACAGAAACACATCTAACACTCATAATTTCTAAGGGACTATACAGGAGATAACACAGCTTGTTCCACATGGCATTTGAATTATCCGAGTGCTAGGAAGAGAATCCTAGATCATAGAATCATTAACCCAGCACTGCCAAGTCCATCACTAAACATGTCCCTACCATTTGAGCAACAACCATAGCATGAGATTTGTGTCCAGTTAAAAGGTTACTTTATAAATCGCTCTTATTTTTTAATAAACCTGGCACAACTGCATTAGAGACCAAGTAATCCATGCCTGGAATTAAATGAATATTGTTATTTCTCAAAGCCTAAACCAACTCTTCATCAGTGTTTGCTCTTCTAATTTTGTACTGCAGCTATGCTCGTGTTTTGAACTTTAGGCCTGGCTGGGCACAATGACACAAATTAAGGGCGTGTACTGCCATAGATGGTGGAAATTATCACAATGAAAAATAAAAGAGTATGTAAACAAGTCAATGAGTGTAATAGGAACTGTTGTATTGTCCAAGTGAAATAAGGAATTTCAGATGATACTTCTTTAACTCTCTAGAATGGCAGTATTAAAATTGCATATTTTTAACACTTCAGTTCTGGACAGATAAACAGAAACAGTATCTGAGAATGACAACAGGTATTTTAACAGTTATTTTTAAACACACCAAATAAATGGGAGTTTTAATTGTCCTGCAGTTTCTCTCTTCCCTGACTAGAGAATTTCATTACTGTTTTCACTGGGAAGAATTAACTTTAGTGACATGTCATAAGGTCAGACTGTATTAAACTTACTATATGTGTAAGAAGAGGCTAAATTGTAAGGCCATAGTGCGAATTCTGCTGATGGAACACAGTATGGGACTCTGTAGAATTTATGGCACATTTTCACCAAGAATTAAAGACTCATTTTGTCACTGTTCTTATTTCCACCTCTTCTTATATCCAAGTAGTAGGAATTAATTATTGCATATATGACAGTATGATACAATGTAGAATAAAACTTTAGAATCATCATAATCCATTCTAAAATGCCCACAGTGAACCAAACATTTGCATTTCCCTGGTATGGACTGTTTAAGCTTCTCTGTTTGCAAAATACCGGGCAGATTCCAGTTCAGTTTAAATTGTGTATCTGCCCAGGTTGTTCTGGGGATCAACTCTCATGTACCCCTACAGTTCTTAGGACAAAGTGAGGAAGCTATGTGTGGTCTATGAGAACTGGAGTTGTGTGTAGAATTTAGGGAAAGAAATGTATTTGTAAACTCTGGTGTCTTCACAGTTACTGATCAAACACTGTCCGTTCCAAAGGTAGCCTCTTTGTTTGATATTAACGTTCTTTATCTTAGTGATAGTTTTGGTGGTACTGATAGCTTTCTGTAGATAAATTCCTTGCATAGTGGTATTCTCTGATATCCTTCTTCAGTTGTTTCACCGGAATTGTCATCTTACACCATAACCTTGCACAAGCATGTGGAGAATAAAAATCAATTAAGTAAATGAGAAACTGATCCTTAAAGTATTTCTCTACAGATGACTTGAAGTAGATTAATGTCTCTGTTTGTACAAATATTTTCCCTGTATAGTATCAAATATAATAGCACTATCATTTATGAAAAATTATTAAGTGAGTACTTGTCATGTGAATTTACATCCTGTTTCCTTGCCACTTATCACAAAGCTAGAGGCGATACGCCGTTTCTGGTGTTCTGTTCCCAGAGGAGACAGAGGTGCTATAGCTGCGGCAAATGTAAACCTGGCAGACACTGGAGACAAGGAGGGGGAAGGAAGTACACTGAGTGCTTAAAGGTGGGTAGTGTAAATATCATTTTCCCACTCCCTATGCTGTTGAAATCCCAAATATTTAGACCAACTGATAAAGCCCAAAGAGAGCTCTTTGTTTCCATGCGCAAAGCAAAGGGCGTACTTTTGAAGGCTGCTTAGCTTCAAGTGAGGGGCATTATTGCAGCAAAAGTATCGTGGTCTAAGTTACCTTAGTGCTTCTAACACAGAACTGTGGCAGCTTGGGTTTCAGCATGGCTGGTTATCCCTCCTGGCCTGGGGTTATGCCTGCTGGTATAGCAACAGCAGCCTGCGCTGGGGGGCCTCGCTGCCAGAAGTTCTGCAAGTGCTTGCAGCAAGTTGTTTATGGTGCTTCCCTGGACCAGGGTTTATTAAAATACTGGTATCTGTGTATTACTGTTTAAATAGTCAAATTATGCTTAAATCATTAAATTAGACAGGTTTCTCTGAACAGTGAAGTAACAGTGTCCTCAATTACTCCTTTGTCTGTCAAATTAAGCATTTTGGTGATGCCCTTTACTGAAGAAAAGCTGATTTTAGGAATATTATTTCTATTACACTAAATCTGCTTGTTCTACTACCAAAGAAACTTTAGTTGCTGGTCATGCTCTGTTTTTTCCCCTCAGATCAAAATGGCATATTTACTGCTATACAATAATTGTTCAATTCTGAAACTAATGTGCACTGAAGCACCTTTGGAGCCATACCAAATCCAATTTAGCTGCCCAAATGTTTCCTGTTTTTTCAAAGAGTGTGTGCAAAAACATTTCTAACAAATCATATGTAGAGAAGTATTCAATATCAGCTATACTTCTGTAGTAGATCTCTCTAACAGAAACGTAACAAGCGGGGCTTTCTGGTATTAAGGTATTTTAAAAGTAAAATTTTCTTGTGAACTTCCTGCACTTCAGATGAAGTTCTTTTAAAATAACTGTCTTGAAGGAAGAAGAGAATTTATGAGCTTTTGTATTTCAATCCTGATGTGGAACTTGTGCTAAACCAGTAATTATAACTGTAATTTCCTTATCATATAGATACAATATGGCTAAATGCAAACACAATTTTCAAACACAATGCAGCCAAAATTCCCCACACATTCACTGAAGCTAAGTAAGCCAATGTAGCAAATTTCACACAGTGTATTCCCATGACGAGCTGCACTATATTTTCCTCTGCCTTCTAGTTTGCATCTCTATATAGAGGTAGAAACACTTATCTGTCACAGCTAGCTTTATGCCGGAAAGGTGAAATTTCTGAAAGTACATTTTTAATCTTCAGTTCCAGGTAATATGGATGCCATCAGCAATGAAGTTTGAATCTGGAAATTTTGCTGAAGCTGTATCCAGTCTGCAAGAGGTGCCTGAATACCTGTCAGGCATAGACCATAATTAATTCTAGTGCAAAAGATTTTTTTTTTTTTTAATGAGAAACGATGGATTTTAGTTAATAATAATTTGAATGATAATTTGACTGTTACCTGAAGAAATGGGGAAGATAGAAGATTTTAGCAAAATAAAAACCCCAACAAACCAACCAAACAAATCAGTCTGCCCGTATTTCTGCTTAGGTGTTAGAGTTCTCGGCTGTACTTATTAAGGCTGTTTAAAGACATGCTTCGCTTTTCAGTGTAGCCTGATTCTCTTAGTCCACTGTTAGCCTTTATTTGCTGTCCTTTGAACTAGAGTTGGGTTTAAACTGGCTTTGTCTAGACTGCAGCCATCTTTTTATAAGCAGCATATTAGTACTATAGTTACTAGTTCTAGAAAAGA
Source organism: Rhadina sibilatrix (assembly GCA_013400275.1). Lineage (NCBI taxonomy): Eukaryota > Metazoa > Chordata > Aves > Passeriformes > Phylloscopidae > Rhadina > Rhadina sibilatrix. Next base: position 848,078 of record VWYO01013854.1, on the reverse strand, counting down.
TAAGTAACGTGTTAGTTTCTGAGGAAACTGTAAAAAGCAGTAAACACAAATACTTTCATTAACAGCAGTACTCTGACATGAAAGATTTGTAAACAATAACTGGAAATAGTAAATTAGGCAAGGAAAAGAAGTCCTTCCTTAAAACTGCCTCTATGCTGCTCCTTAAGTCCCTTCCTATTGTGGGACTGCCTGTTTGTATTTATTTAATTAAATCTTGGTGCTGAGGGCTCTAACAATCCTTGCTAATGACAGAGAATAGCACAGCCTTCTCTTTCAAATGCCCTCACTTTACATACAGTTTAATATTGGGAGGAACAGTGTATCTGTAGTCCTGGCTTTGGGTTTTATTGACTAATTGCTACATCAAATCCAGTAATTCAGTAGCTGACTTGTGTAGTTGAGATAGTATTTGGTAATAGCATTCAATGACACCTTAGTGTTGTATCTGTATGATTTCTGGTTTTGGCAAAACTATGTAAGCAGTTGCATCAATATAATACCTTTTAGGAGCATCAATAGGCTTTTTTACTAGCATCTGGAGGGAATCTTCCCTCCAGGTGGATGTGCATTATTTCAGCATTAGCATGTGAGGCTAGGGTATGATTCAACTGTTGTTTCAGTTGACAAAATGCAACAATCTCTTTTCTTTTTTTCTTTTTTTTTTTTTTTCTCCTTTTGAGTGTTCTTTACCTTTGGAATTATCTTTATATTTAATTTCCCTCCTGTTTATTCCCAATCAAATCTTAATGAATAATACTGTATAGTATTTTTAATTTGCAGCCACCAAATAAATGAACTGGTATAGATTGATAGTTGCATTTAGCCAAAATAAATGTCTTTTACAATAAAACAAAGAACTAAATGAACACCAAGATGTGCACATGGATCCTATGTGTCCAGTGGAGTGCAATGAAATCAATGAAATAATTAAATATTGTTCTGTCCTCCATAATTTTATTTCTAATGGAAGCCAAGCAATACATGCATCTATGAAATAGACTGCACCAGGCATTCCCAATAGTGAAAAAATTCTCACGTGCAACAGGGAAAGGAGCACAAATGCCAGAAGGATTGACTTGGAGCAATCAGGAGAATGAAAGTCAAGGAAGGCTCCAAACATGGACAGAAAATGATAGCTACTTACTTGCAAAGGTTATATTTGACAAATATATTTTAATCTGTTGCAAAGTGAAATACTGTCACCTTTAAGAGCTTGGTGCTTGAATAATGAAATACACCTTATGAATTGTTTCACACAGCTCTGTAATGTCAGTAAATAAAAAATGGCCCATCACATAGGGCCATTTTAGGGGAGAATTAAAAACTTAAATTCAATTCTAAACAGTGATGTATTGGCAGAGATTTTTTTTATGAACAAAGGGGTAGTTGAGAACTTCAGCTTACCAGAAGTCTGCTGGAAATACAATGCAGCAGAGAGGAAACAGTCTGGAAGTATCTATCAAAAAACAATTAGGTTTATTCTGGCATATTTTCACGCTGTCTTTCAATTTCAACAGTATTTACATTCATTGCAGAGAAAACTATTTGTGTTACAGGTTTATAGTCCTCAAAAAAGGCCTCAGAGACAAACCTTCCTATCTCAGCCTTGCTATATTTCATACATTTTATTATTTTATTAGATGTATGTCTGCTCAGTGGGAAAATGTGGTCTCTTAAGTATTTGCATCTTGGTTCCACCATCCTTCAGCTGGAAACCTGACTATTAACAGGCTACCACTTCGCATAATGGAAACCTGAGATATTTCTCCACTATATCATTAATTTATTTGCAAGTAAAGTTGAAGGGAGAGTTCTTGCTGATATGGCTGGTAAAAGACAAGATAGAAAAGCTCATCCTTACCACACTCAGATGCATTCTGTCGCTCATACCAAGGGGAGGGTTGTGTTGTAAACTTTGGGTCCTGCTGACAAATACATCCAGATAAAGGGCAGAATCTTGGCACACAACAGAGAAAACAGAAAAATAATTTCTTACTGTGACAGGATAAAGTCACGTAAATTTTTGATTCCCATGTGCTAATTTGTCATCTGACAAAGCAAAAAATACTTCAGAAGGAAGTCTGAAAGTTTTAGAAGCTCTCTGCAAGTCACCTAGACTGGAGCAACAGTCAAGAAAATTAATCTCAAGAGAAAGACAATATCAATAATTTAGCCTAGAAGGAAGGGTAATACAGACTTTCATTGAAAAAAAGATAACTCTAATTTCTTAAACCACACAGTGGAAGATGGTATGCACATGCCTGCCATCCCATTACCCCTGAAAAGACTTGTAGAGAGTAAAGACAGTGTCCCATTAATGCTTTCAGATACTGAAAAAAAAAAAAATCTGAAATTTTGATCATACAGATGCACATGTAAAAGAAAGATTCTCTAATTTCCAATAGTGCTTTGTGCTGTGGGGTTTCTTAAGGAGGCTGTGGCTGGAAGGTGAAAAGGGAGCATCTTAACTTCTTGTCTTGTCCAGACAGTCTCAGGCCTGAAGACCTGGAGGAAGAAATTGAAGATTGCACCATTGCTCAAAGCAAGCAAGCAAGCAAGCTTAGTGTCCTAGGGTGACTTTATGATGCCTGTATCATAAAGAATGAATTTGGGCAAAGAATTTTCAAATGCCTTATTATTTTTCTAATTTATCTACAAGATCCAACAAGCTGTCTTTGGAGTCATCAGGTTGTAGCTTGTGTTTGCGAATGTCACTATGGGTAGAAGGTCTTATTGGAATGTTCAATACACTCACTCCCAGATCCACCATGGAAGTTTGGGCTGTCATGAGATCCTATCATGGAATCCAACAGCTATGTCCTATGCAGCTTTCAGTAAATGTGGCAGGGCTGCCACATGCAGTGCAAAACCTATAAACATGTTTCAAAGGCACTTGGTAGAGAGAAAGATTAAGCAGTATGCATTCCAACTGAAGGAGGAAGTGAGATTCAGTATCAGAAGGAGAGGTAAGATGAAGAGTTAAGCCCTGTTTACAACCCCTGCCTCACGTAATTGCAGCAGCAGACTCTAGTCAGGAAGGTGGATATAATTCCATGAAGGATTGGATGAAAACCCACTTGGCATCTAAGTGAGCTGGTGCTGTGCTAACATGAAAACAAGTGGATTTGATTGTGACAGAATAGCTCAGAAAACCATTCAGGTTCCTAGGAGCAGTGAGGAGAAAGAAGCCAGAAGAGCACAGTCTGAACGATGCATAACTTCTTTTAGGGAAGTGTTCCTGAAGACTGAGACTTCATTCACTGTTTAGGAGGTAGGGAGGGAGATTGAACGAGGTGGAGAGAGCATTTGTACCTTGAATTTTGAAACTGTGAAATAGGAAATTGAGACCAAAGGATTTCTGCCAAAGCCATTGTGGAGATGGATATGTTATTGTCTCCACAGACGTATTGTTGGCTTACCATTATACTTTCCAAAAATGAAAGCCAGATTCCTTCTTCTCCTCAAATTTTCTTTGTTTAGATGCCAGTATCATTCTTAAGAGAGAAAGGAAATACAGCAGTTGTGTGGGGTCTGTTTCCATCCTTTGCTTGCTGTGATTGAATTAATTTGTGGTCTATTCTCTTTTTTGGTAATTCTTTAAAGGAAAGAGTAGAAGTGGATGACAAACTAACAAATATTATAAATAGTCATGACAACCATTACAAGAAAGTTTTCCTTCAGTCATTTGGTGGCCGTTTGAGGGAAGTCTAGTCACTTTATTTCTGTGCATACAACATAAACTGCCCTTGGCTATTGAAAGGATCTTCTGAAGAAATACTGGCAAACCACAGACTATCAACCACTTGAGAATAGTTTCTCCTGGAGTAAAAGAAGCTATGTGGCTCTAAGAACAATAAACTCGGTGACTAAAAACAATATCATAATAAGGGTGTACACACAGAACTTGTGAATCATTGGTTTATGATCATTCTGATTAGATTAAGCCTAAAATAAGACTTTGCACCAGGAAATTGCATTTTCCTATCTTGAGGCTCATAACAGGGTATGTCGAGTTATATGTCAAGTTCCTTAGTACTGAATTTATTTATTCACTTCACACTTCACCGTCTTATATTTGAAGTGCCATACTGAATAAAAATGCTTCTCATTATTTTGAAAAATGGCCAATAAACATGATAATGCCAGTTGCATAATAGGAGTTTGAGTTTAGATGCTTATATATGTACATATAAATGTAACTGGCTTTTCATGAAAATGAGCCTCAGCTTGCATGGAAGATTTTGCCTGTGTTTTCTTAGTATGTGAAATTCAAAACGTTTATTGGCGGCATGCACACAGTTAATAAAACCAATAGTGATTTAGCCATTGCTGGAATTTCTATTTGGTAGATTTAGTTAAGGTCACAATTGTACCTGAAACTCTGTAAAAAATGCTTGGGCTTATTCCAAAATAGGGAGGAGCATTCTTGTATATGAGAAGTAGCAGGGTGAGATGTAAGGAAATGTTTACAGCAGCTTATAAATAAGAGGACTCCAAAGCAGTCACAGACAAAACAGTACCAAATTGAGAGCCGCTCTGAGAAGGGCTTTGTTGGTGGATGAGAAGCTCAGTGTGACCTGGCAATGTGAACTTGCAGCCCAGAAAACCAATTGTGTCCTGGGCTGCACCCAAAGCAGCGTGGCCAGCAGGGTGAGGGAGGGGATTCTGCCCCTTTGCTCTGCTCTGGTGAGACCTCACGGCAGTGCTGCATCCAGCTCTGGGGCCCTCAACTTAAGGAGGACATGGACCTGTTGGACAAGTCCAGAGGAGGATAATGAAGCTAGTCAAGGAGCTGGAGCACCTCTCCTATGAAGAGAGTTGAGATTGTTCTGCCTGGAGAAGGCTCTAGGAAGACCTTACAGCAACCTTAAAATACCTAAAGGGAGCTACAAGACAGCTGGAGAGAGTTTTACAAGAGCTTAGAACAAGGAGTGGTGGCTTTAAACTGAAAGCAGGCAGATTTAGGTTAGATATTTGGAAGAATTTTTTTTACTGTGGGAATGGTGAGATACTAGACCAGGTTGCCCAGAGAAGTTGTGGATATCCCAACCCTGAAAGTGTTCAAGGTCAAGCTAGATGGGGTTTTGAGCAACTTGATCTAGTGAAAGGTGTTCCTGCCCATGGCAATGGGGCTGGAATTCTTTAAGATCTCTTCCAACTCAAACCATTCAATTTTTTTTTCATTGCTTCTTAACATAACCTTCTAATAATTGATTTAACAATTGATTTTCTTTCCCCTTTCTTAGGTTCACCTTCAGTCAAATATCATTTCTCTACTCCTCCTGTTTTCAACTTTCCTTATTTTCACCACCTGATACTGTCCCAGACTCTACAATGAGGCACTTCATGAAACTGGCATTGGTGAATAATCGTTACTTTCTGACACCCTTTGTTTACTCTTTCTCCTCTACTCCACTTGCTGTCCTCTGCCCCAGTGCAAGTCCCTCTGGGGTGTCCTTGCTCTGACATAGGTTGTCCATAGCTAAAATCCTTCAAAGCCATAACTCCTTCATTGTTGGAGCACCTCCTCCCAAGAGTGTATCTCCGGCCATGTCCCAGGCAACATCGCCTCCTATTTCTTCCTCTGTTCCTCCTTCCCCTAGCAGCTACTGCTCTTAAATGTCTGAGGGTGCTGAGTGCTCCCTTGCATTGGTGTGAAATAGGTTACCCCACAGGTCTCAGGGCAAGAATGAAGGATTGTCTATGTGGGTTTAATAAACCAGATTAATACAGCCTTCTCTAAGAGCAGCCTGCAGATTGGTTATGTTCTGCCAGCTACCTTTCTTTCAGCTGACTTGTGCCAGCTTGCCTTCCGCATTTAAGAGATCTACCTGCAGAGTCTGAAGAGGCAGTGAGGCAGGCTGGGGTAGAAAGTGTGTGAAGGAAAAGAGATGCTGTGGTCTGAAAAAAAAAAGACAGTACGAGAAATCACTTGCTCCAACAAAGAGGAAAGCAGAATGGGAGAACAGGAGGATTTAAGGTTGCGTTGCCCACACACCGCCGGGAAGAGTGCTGTTAATTGGGATGTGAAGGAGGCTGCAGGACCGAGGTCTCCACAATGCAGTGAGGGTCACAGGAGGAAGGTTTTGTGGAGTGTTGGAGATAAGACCATACTGTAGGTATCAACATTTTCCCAGACCATTTCTTTTACTGTTGGGTATCAACACTGTGGGGAGCAAGTCCTGCAGCTGTCAAACAGAAAACAATTTTGAAATTTTAGTGTTTCATGGCTGTGAGAAGAATGATTTTAATCACTCTACATTTTCCATGGTTTAGGCAGCTTGAAATACAAGGAGATATACATAGATAAAGCATTAGCTGAAGGAACATAGATTATTGGTTAGACACTGTTGCTCTCACTTGGATTCTGTACCTTAACAGTTGTCTTGGTGATTTTACTCACTGGGCTGTGCAAGACTAGTTTTTATTACATCTGTAATTTAAATGAGTAATTCTATCATAAGCTAGAGCAAACAAACTAGAATATATTTGCATCTGTACAGACACCAGTGGATTCTTAGCTCCTTTATTAAGGTAATATTTTACTTGAGCAAAACACATATTAGCAAGATGATTGTCTTTTCATGTTATTTTCAGAATACAGCACTTCTTTATAGTGTGCATCTATGACTTCTCAGTTTCTTTCAGTCCCTGCGTAGACAAAGGATTAATTAGGTATTATTAGTTGTTACTCAATACACACATACACATATATATGTACAAAAGAGTTCCTCTTCAGAGAAAATGTGTGTTATGACCAAAATATATTCACATATATCCTATACACATACACATATAATACTCACAGGGTCTTGCTGTTTCTTATGCAAGGCAAGTAGAAAAGGCTTGGTGAGTTGCCAAGGAACTCAAGGGAAAATAAACTCAAAAGCTCAGGCATTCAAATCTACTATGCATTTAAAGTAAAAAAACCCCAAAACTGTTCCATGCTAAAAGAAACCCAAATCAGAGGACATGCAGTGTCATCAAATCTCATTTCATCAAGTAGAATGCAAAAGCTTGCATCCAACTTACCTGCAAATACTTTTGCATTATTAACTAAAATGGAACTGAATTTGTCCCCATGCTTTAATAATCTAATTGTAGAGATTTTTTTAGGCATGCTATGATAAGGCAACCTTTCTGTATCACCAAATTATTTTCCTGCTAAATCTGGGATTGGAGTGTAGCAAATGGGTTACAGTCAAGGGATTATTTAATTGTATTTCCTACCTTCTTTTAAGTTATTCCCTGTAAATTAAAAAAAAAATATGGGAAGCTTAACTTTCTATTTTCTGAAGAAGAAAGCCTCAAGGGCCACATTTTTTTCAGAAGCTTAGACAGTAATATGTAAATTGCATGTATTCGCTGACACTGGGAAAGATGAATGTGCTTTCTGGCTCAGAAAAGGACAAATGCTTTTCTCCACACTGAAAATTCACAGTCTTCAAATTTATTGTTTCCCTGTTTTTCTGTTGAGACCTGGCCTTCTGGCAAAAATTATCTATTTATTATTTCTTAAAAACCAGTATATCACATTAATATAATAAATTTAAATTTGATACAGTGCCCACATTTGCTGTTTATTTCTGAAAATTGGCTTGAGCAGAACATGGTTGAGACAAAAATTCATTGATGGTCTAAAGAATACAAAATTTAAGAGTTTGGAATGCCTAATATGATTATTTTAATACATAGCCAGCCTAGAGAATCATAAAATCATTTTGATTGGAAAAGACCTCTAAGATCAAGTTCAGTTGTTAAACCAGCACTGCTATGCCCATCATTAGACCATGTCCCTAAATGCCACATCTCCATGTTTTTGAAAATAAGTCAGTATGTTTAATTCTGGCCTAGTACAGAGATTACTTTCAAGCTGCTGGTCCCCTTTTTGTAACAATTTCAGGAAACATTAACATAGATTATTCAAAAAAATGAAAACCAATGGAAAATTAAGAGAAACATTGGTCAATATAAATTGGATTTTTTTTCTGTGTCCCCACACAAAATCAGCTTTTAGAAGGGTGTCTTACTATAATCTCATTAAAATGGAGCATTCAATAAAGGGATATTCCTTGGCCCTTAATATCCCCAAAATGGATAAAAGGGAGGGGTAATACTTGATATTGTATCAAAGAGGATGTCCCAGCACTTATCATCAGAGTATTTCCAAACAAGTACTGACTAGATGCTGATGGGGAATGGAATTCTCCAGTGTACACTCTGACATTTAACCCAAAACCTTGTTTATAAGAATTGTCCATGGGTTCTAACACCACTGACTAGATCATAACTTCCTATATTTTGATTGTTGTCACTGTTAGTAAAGAGTCTTTAAAACAAAGCATTTCTCACAAGCGTACTCACATTCTGTGGAACATTCAAGAGCAAAATAAAAATTCAGTCTTTTCTCCTGTTTCTTTCCTCCTGACCTTTTTTTGGATGGGGGATAATTAGAGCTAAAAAACAAAGGATAGAAAGTCTCCCCTCTTCCAGGAACAAAGCATTCTGAAATTCCCCATCTCTTTCTGTGTTTATCTGGCAAAGCCCCAGATTCTGTCACCAGTATTCACCCTGAGCAGATCCTTATTCACAGCTTAATCCAAAGCCTGTGAAGTCAGTGGGAACCTTTCCCTTAACCTCAGGGGGAATCACTCTGCTTGTGTAGGCAGAGCAGTTTCAAATTATTTCCATTGCTGATTGCAATATAAGTACTGGTTGAAATCAGTAACCTGTCCTGAGATCCAATGTTACAGCTAAGCTGATGACATCTTAAGATTCTATTATGCTCTTTTAGCTGTGCTTTCAGGAGCTTAAGTACTAACAGCTGCCAGAAAAAAGATCCCCAACAGATAAATTACTTTACTGAGAGTAAAGAAATAAAGAACAATATTACAGCTTCAAGAGACTGTCATCAATAACCATCACTGGAGACATCATAATGATTCTTCTTGTCTTTTGAAATGTCTGTGTCAATAATACAAAGTTATTTAGTTATTATAACTCAGGAAAAAAAAAAAACAACCTTTGTTTTTGTCTGGAGATTTTTTTAATGACAGAGGAAATTCTTCTGATACAAGATAAAGGGGGGAAATATGGAGAGCAATTTAATAGACACTCTTTTTACTGACTTCATATGAATTTGAGGTGTCAGACCTTTCTGAATCTGAGCTGGCTATTTATGGAAACTCTACAAAAAGCCCCATTTAAGGTCTTGCTGACTATTGAACTAAGTGGTGTTGGGAGCCATTCCAGGCAGACTACTGCAAATTCAGCTCCATTTTCCTCATGAGCTTAATGGAAGTCTGCATTCAAGTTCATAAAAAAAGAAAGGAATGAGAAATGGAGGGAGAATGTAATGATTGTAAATTCATGGCTTTTAATGATTTAGATTGTTCATCTTTACAATAGCTAGTATAGTGGGCATTATCTGTACACACACATTCTCACATAATATGTGTGATACTAAAGAACAGTGGTCTAAAAAGTGCATTTATAGTTACATTGTTAAAATATTCCCAAAAATACTTGCTTGCAGGGAATGAACTTCAAGACTAAGTTTTTGCATCTTTTTCACACCCATTTTATTTTTATCTCATAGTTTTAATTTTAATAAACTTAATGCTTATTTCATTTTTCTTCTGGTTTTCCAGTTTAATTTATCATTCTCCTTCTGTACCTCCTTCAATCATCTTCCATTCTCTTTTCACTACAATGTCCCTTGCCTTTTTTTTACCCTGTAGCTGTATTTCCATTGATTGTCTCTCCATTATGTGGCCCTGCCTATGCTTCTTCTGTACCTATTTGTTTTATCCATCCAGTCTTCTTCCACCAATTCATTTTCATTGCTTCTACCATTTTCCCTGCATCTTCTTTCTGAAATTCCTGCCTCCTTAGATTTTCTGTATCTTGTTAGTCACCCCCAGGTGTTTCTCTTGTGCCACCTCATACACTCACCCTTTTTCCTTGGTAGTGGTTAGGGGTTTGCACTCCTTTGTTTACATGTGCCTTAATTGCCAAGATGCTGTGGGAAATACCAGTGCAGGGTGGAGCCAGTTGCCTTTTATTGGGCAAGGAGAAGGTGGAGGTGAAGTGCTGCATGCTTAAGGGATAGAAGGATGATTAGGAAGTCCCTGTGGGGTCTGTGGACATAGTGCCACTTCCTTTTTCATCCTCCAAGAAGGCATGAGGAAGGGAAGAGAGAGGGCAGGGAGGAAGCATGTTTCGCAAGAAGAGAGAAAGGGCAGCGCCCAGAGGAACACCCACTCTCAATATCTAAATGCAGTCTTTTATGGTGGGATCATGTAGTGATACACAGAATAACTCTTCTAATGCATTAATATTTCTAGCACACTACTTTAAATCCTAGGTCCTAAGGTGGTTATTTGAAAGTGGGATTCCAGCGCCGCAGACCTTTTCACAGAAGGAGTTTGGGGTAGACACCGGTGCCTCCCCAGGCCATGGAGCTAACGTGTCTTGTCCCCAGTGTGAGTGCTTCCCATAGCAAAGAGGTTGGCCCTTACTGCAGTCCCATTCACCTCTCCGCTGAGACCTTAAATAGAGATCCCAAGGCAGATGTTTGGAGCTATGACGTGATGGTGGTAAAACCAAGTCATTGAGAGCTGGACTCCAGCAATTTAGGACATAAAAGAACCTGTCTATGAGATCATTGCTTTAGGGACATATTTGAGCTGCTGAGTCATTAACTCAAACTGGTTCGCCAAATACCTCTAGTTTAATAAATTACTGTCTATACTAGTGTTGTGAAATTAATAAGCAGCACTAACATTCGACTGCCTGAATTTCCTTTTCAATTTGAAAAAATAAATAAATACCTTCAGGATAGATTAGACAAAGGTTAGCTGCAGGAAAACATTTCAACATCATAATGAAAATGAACTTCAAAAGAATTACTGTATGTTTTGTAATTAATCTTTGTGACTTATCCAAAAAAGGTTATTAAACTAAGTTCAGATAGTTTCATACAAGGCATTTCTTTTGAGTTTGTTCTTTAACCCTCTGCGTTCTCATGATTGCCTACTTCTAATTAAAATAATTTAAAATAGCAAAATAAGAAAGTTAAATGGGAATGATATTCAAGCATCTTTATCTTTGTGAATCTTGAATATTTATACTTGTACCTAAATTTAATTAAACCACCTAATAAACAGTGGTTTCTCTCTGTTCCTTGTAAGAGATTTTGGAGATTAAGCGTGTATATAAGTAATCGGTAATTACTAAGAGAGATTTTGCTCATTACTTTTTATCTTGGAAATACAGTAACCCTAGTAAGTGCTCTAATGTAAGCTTTAGAGCATGTAAGAAACAGCAGCTCTCATGTATAGCTAGACCTTACATATGAAGTACGCAGAAAGCCACAGGAACACTGAAGCATCCCCAATTCCTGTGCTGTGGGATCTGTCCTCTCCTCCAGTGTCCTGGTCTGTGGACAAAGCTTGCTTCAGTAAGTAATGGGAATTTCTTGCCACAGGCTGGAACTTGCTCTGGGAAAGCCATCATCTCTTGCTGCAGTTGTTTCACTGCTGAGGGCTGTCCCGTGTGTCTTTAACCTCAGCGCTGGGGAGCGGGTGGTGGTGTGGGGAGCATTGCACTGCCAGCTACATCTGCACTTAAACTCCTCCTGGCAGGCAGGGCTACAGCTGGCAGGATCATTTTATAGGTCCATATAATCCCAATACTGCCATATATCCCAAATGTTTACAGAAGTAAACAGGTTCTAGGAAAAGATTACAAGAGACACCTCTACAGAGGTTAGGACTGGTCCGTATTTCCTAAAAAAAAGGAAAAACAGCACTTAAAAATAAGAAAAAGTTAGAGGCAAGGTTTTGCTGGGGGTTTTTTTGTGGTTTTTTGTTTTTTTTTTTTTTGTTTTTTTTTTTTCCTTTTTTTTTTCTCACATAGAGGCTTTGACTGACTGTTCTGGAATACAGTTTGTTCTTTCTATGATGTTTGGAAAGTTTCAGTACAATTCAGGGAAATGACTGAGTCTACCTAGGTAATACAAGCTTGGAGTTTGTGTTTTCAGGGTTTGTTTTGTTTTTTTTTTTTTTCTTTCTTCAAACTTAAATTAATCTTACTATTTTTCAAAACACCTGCAAAATACAGATTTTTTTGATACTTTAAAAGCTATGTCTATTTTTCATTTAAGTAGTTCTTGATATAGAGTGAAGTTGAATAACTTTTATTTTGGAATCTCTAATTGAAGATCAACTATTTGTAGGGGAAATGTGTAATGAGAAGGGGCAAGGAAGTGGGGGGAAACAGGGTGGGAAAGAAAGAAGGGGGAAAGAGGGCTCAAAAAAATATAATTGTAAGAATAAAACACCAAAGTTTCACACAGAGTTAAATGGAAAATATGTTCTTTTCTCTTTGCATATTTTCCTATGACTTGCCAAGCCCTAATTTTGAGTTAGGGAACTAGACATTCTTTATTTCTTTCCCCTTCCCCACAAAATTTTCCAGGACTTATTTATTCCTTATGAAGAAATACAGCCTCAACTCTTTTTCTCATGCACTCTCTCTTAAATTAAGGAAAAAAGTATTGATACAACCATCCAACACATGCCCCATAGAATTAACACTATAACATTACATTGATTCAGTTCCTGAGACTATATTGTATGATATTTTACTATGTCTTACTATACAGTAAAAAATGTAAGAAAATGCATAAAATTTCACACAGGATTTAAAATATTTCAAAAAGAAAATTAAGTGTGTCTTGAGCTATGACAAGTAAAAAGAACAGCCTACAAACATAGTCTTAATTACCCTTCACTAAATGGAAAATTCAGAGGACTGAACATTGATATTGCAGTAGAAATACATGAAGTCTTGTTTCTATGATGAGTCTCACAGCAATGTTTCAAAAGAAATAAATCAAAACCATGCATCTAGCTCAGCTTTCACAATGAATTGAACATGTTCAGATATTAAACTAGGTCTTCCATGACAATTCTGAATTAAAGCTGTCCATAAAGTTTTGGTGTCTGTTTTTCCACTGCTGACTTCCTTTCCCTCTTTTGCAGCTAGTCTGTAGAACCACTGATAGCTCTCATCCCCCACAATCACACAATCACAAAAACATACTCCTGTTCCAGTAGCACTCTCTTAATGAGGTTGTGCCTTTGCTTTTCAGGGTTTTTTTCACTGACTTTTACCTTTGGTTTCAATTCTGCCTGTGAACAGAAAAGAGAAGACACAAAGAAGAAATAGCCAGGAGGTTAGCAGAGGTGTGGATTCGTAGGTCATCATACAGAAAAGTTCAGGTTTGGGTGAGACAAATACACATTAACCTAGTGATTCAGAGCTCCTTTTGGCTCATCTCAGTGGTATTCCTTTGAGTAAACAAATTATAACCCATTTCAGATTAGCTGCTTTCCCTCACAGTATTTTCTCCTTTAGTTGCAGGATGTTGTATTTGTGTCAGGTCAACTTGGAGTAAGATATGGTGGCTTCACTGGAGGTTCTGGAGGTGGATGATCCAGTTTCAAGTGGAGCTCATGGTTAAGTAGCCATATAACAATATATATATTGTGATACAACTTTCCAGTTCTCACTATATTCTCCTCAGGGTTCTGGCTCTGTTCACTGACAGGTGTCTGTACATGCACATGCAAGAATCACAATTACTTTTAGTATTTGAGATGCCCCTTCACGGCATGCAATACCTGCAACCAGTGAGAAAAGGGGACTGACTCAGGAGAAAGGAGCTGAAGGCAGACAAAAACCATTTTAAGGAAGATATGAAGAACTTGTTCCTACTGCTGCTGTAGTGTTTTAGAATGAAAAAAAGTCATTACTGATGCACTTCCACTTCCCTATTAATTTTTGCTACAAGGAAGACTGAGCTCTACATTTTAAAAAATTCAGAAATGTTATAAATATAGCACAAAATTCACAAGGGAAAATAATACCCTAAGACTTTTAGGGTGGACACTTATTATGAGGATACTTTTCTGTAATTTGGCCCTTAATCTCTCTTTCTGTCAGCTCCCCTTTTGGAACATTACGGTAAATCCATGTATTCACTCAAGAGTACTGTGTAATCAACCATTCAGATATAATGGTGATGGTAATTCAAAATGTACACTGAAATGTTCAGGGTTTGGACTGTTTTTCTCAGATCATTCTTTTAATGGAAAGCACTTTTTAATTTCAATTTACTGTTCTCATACTGACTGGGACCTGCGAGTCCAAAGCATGGATTTAATCACTGCTCCAAATTCACACCGCAGTCTGTCCTACTTAGTTCAGCTTTTAAAGAATTCCTAATCATTCCATTTGAGGAGCTGAAGTCTGTCAGACCAAGTGTTACTTGTATCAGTCCATCATGTTCTTCAAGCTCAAGAAACTGTCTCATTTCTTCCTCATCTTGTGGAACAGATAGTATGTGGTTCTGTTATTTGTCATGACGCATATGCAGAGGAAATGGAATCCAAGTTCTGAAGGCAGGTCAAATTTTCACATACTTCTGAAAAAATATTGGGTAGTTTTGTTTGGTTGAGTTTTCTGTATAATTTATTGAAAACTGAAATTGCAAGGACTTTTATTCATATCTCAAAAAAAAATTACTTTGCAGTAATGTTTTAAAACATTGGTGTGAAATTCCTGCGGTTTCAGCCTGAACACAGTGAAAAGTTTCAAAAGAGCTGTGGATAGCTAGTTAATCACAATACTAGCTTGTTTTTTCCCCATTTTCTTAAAAGTTAGAACAGGTTTATATATTTGTATGTTTTCTGCTTCCACCCTACAACTTAGCTCTTTGAACCCTTCTTGTAACTTAATGTTGCACTTGTGTTTAGCATCTAATTTCCATTCTGCATGGAAGTATATTATTTTTATGACATGGGAAATAATTAATTGCTTATGATTAACATGCAATATTTTCAATTTCTATGTGATCCTATGATTTTTAACCACTTGTACTATTACTATAAAGTGTGATGAATGAACTTCCATGCAGTTGCGTCTGGCTTCAATTCTGATAAGCATCTAAATATTTCAATACTTACTCAAAACTTATCCAAAGTTTCCTAAGCTCTTGAGTCTGCAAAACTAGTCTGAACACTGAGAGAAGGGCTTTCCTCATGAGGTTTCCAGTTGTTCCACTAGTGGAACCTGATGGAAATACCATGAGGTCAGATTTTCTTCCAGTTGTTCCAAATATTTAACATCTGGACAGAAAACGGAAGTGAGAAATCCTGCCCAGAAGTTGAATTAAAGGAAAAGTTGGGTTCTAAAAATAGGTTAAGAATGACTATTTTTTTAACTCCTCCAAACTGGCCAAGGCATGACTGAAAAAAAGATCAAGACTCTAGAATTAGAGATGAATCAAGTCAACTGGCACCATAAAAATACAGCCTGCTTAGCTGAAACCTGTTGCTCCTTAGAATTTGGTTATTCATGAAGTAACATATGTGGAGAAAAATTTAAATTTGGTGCCATTTTAGAATCTTTCAGTGACGAGTATTTATTCAGTCAAGTATTTGTTAATTCATCAATAAGTTGTACACAGATCTTGGTGGGAAAATGGTCTTGTACAAAATTATCAGTGTGTTTCTTTCCAACACTCAGGGAGAGACCCTAGCTATCAGTGTTGCCTTTCCTAAATACCTCTAATTTCAGAGTTGACCTACTGAGGAGATGGGGCAGTTTAGGTGGTGATGAGCTCAGCGTTGAAATGACTTGTAGCCACAGAGGCACATTTTTAGACAAAATAATTGGACAGATAAATGGTTTTACCCTGTTGGCTGGTATCTATTAAGTTCAAAGTGTACTTGGCAGAGATGAATTATCTCTTGTCGAAGGCCCTCTTTTCACTACTGAGCCTCTACTCCCTGTGCTTTGTATCACACCACGAATGACAGATTCTCTTTGCATAACCTCTGATTATACAAGCTCTTTTTTACCACAGTTATCTTGCTGTTTGAACACCAGACACCAGCTCAGATTCAGGCTGCTGATTTTTCTTTACTGATAGCAACATCATCCTACAGACTCCTTTATAGCAAGAGTGCATCGCCATGCAAAGTGAGCACCACTCCCAAGTTCATTCATCTGAAGCTAGAAAATAGTTATGAGGTTCCTCTTCTCCTTTACAGAAATGAAAGTTCAGGAAGCAGGGACCTCCATCATCCTCCCACAGATCAGAAACATGTGGAAAAACACCAGTGGCAGCATGCCCCAGCAGGCTAAGGTTCAGGACCTCTGGAGTGCCTGATCAACAGTAAGGAGTTGAAATGGGCTCAGAAAACAAGACAGTGATCAAAGACATGAAATATAAAAACTATTCAAATTAATTTGCTGCCTGATCTGTCTCTTGCTTTGTTTGAGGTCACAGACTTTACAGAATTTTATGGAGGGCAGTGTGTGCCATGCTCTCAGCACTTCATCAAAGACATCTCATCTGGCACAAAGCACAGCATTTTAGCTGCTGGTAACCTCCCTGACAGGAAATATTTCATAGCCTAAGTTTTATGCACATGAAAAACTTCATATAGAAGTTCAACTTCTCTATAGAAGGTACCAAATGAGTGTATGTTAGCCCCTGAAATCCTGCACATGCACTGTAGAAATACATTAGAGTTACAATTCACTTTATGCTTGTTTCCAGGAGACAAAAACCTAAATTCCAGAACATATAGGTCAGTGCAATAATTTATAGGCAGATTCACCACTTACAAACATTAGTCAATACAGTCCTTGCAATTCCCTTGCCTCCCAAATTCTTGGAAAACCATTCTGGCTTGGTACTTGGTTAAGCATAGGAACTGTGTGCCATTTGCCCCTATCTACTGGGTTAGCAGCCTCTGAAACATGCTCACCCGCCCAGCAGCCAGCCATCCTTGCCCAGCACTTAGGTGAAACCACTGCATTAAGGCCCACAGTGAAAACTGACTTGACCCATCTTCAGCATCTTACTAATGAGAACAAGCCCTGTCTGCCCAAGCCTGACATTTTAAATCTGAAGGGGAAACATTTCTTCAGGAAAAAAAAAAAAAAAAAAAAAAAAAAAAAAAAAAAAAAAAAAAAAAAAAAAAAAAAAACCAAAAACCAAACACAACCACCCCACCTAAATAAAGAAAAAGACACTCCTGATCCTGTTTGCGCTGCATTTACAAATGAAACAGAAAGGTAAGGCCCTTACTCTTTCAGATAAGAGAAAATAAGGAAACATGAGCTGCTTAGAGACTTTCTGAAAGTAGAAAAGCCTGGAGGTTTGTCCTCCAGACTGTGACAAATGGGTTCAGCTGTCACCCAGAGAGGGGCAAACCAGCCTGATTGGTGCTGGGATATCTGGGAGCCAGTTAAGTCATCTTTAGAGGGACAAAAGAGTCTTAAAAAGGAAAAGCTGCAAGAGAGATTACTTTATGTAATTTATGAGATCAGTTTATGTAAAAGCATCGTGAAACAGAGCTATATGTCAGAAGTATGAAGTAATTATGGGATTGATGTGAATTCTTGAATCCTTAAAATCGATGTGAACTGTTGTTACCACCAATTCACATCAATTGTGTTACTTCACTTTTTAGACCGATGCCCAAACCTCTATCCTCAAAACCCGCATTTGAGATGTTACCTTTGAACTTTCAGACTTAGCTGTGGGTATGTAGCATGTTTTCTTCAAGATATGAGAATGACCAGACATAAAGCCAGGAATAGCTGTAGAATGCAAAGCCATTTTTTTCCCTTGGAATTTTTGAGAATGAATATGACCTTGAATTTTCTTCATGAGCTTATAGCACTTTTAATGCACTAATATTTTCAGCTTCCTTTTTATTGTTTCATGTTGTTTTCTCTTTTACACTTACAGCCAATACAGTTTCAGTATTTGCACTTCTCTAGAAAATAAACACAGATTTTCCTAAATGCAATTGATATAATAGAGATTTTCAAAACAAAAGTTCCTTAAAAAAATCAGGTGTCTCAAATATTAAAATGAAGTATCCAGACATAAAATATGGTATTTCATACTATTATTTCATGAAGCGTCCTTTAACATTCTTATAAGATATTTAAAAGAGTTGATGCACAGTTGCATGAAATATAAAGGCTATCACCCTAGCCATAAGTTTAAAGAAATATGTGAACAAAGGCAAAAAAATAGGGGCCTATAAACTCTTGCAAAATATTTCACTAATCATCTCATAATATTCATGAAACACTCTGCAATCTTTGAAGAATATGCTACCCCTGTACCTAAAAATATTCAGAGCCCACTTGCTTAAGGTGTAATAAAAATAAATGCAAAGCCACATTGTGGCTACAGATGTGGTAAGAAAAGAATAAAAAGAGCTGCTTGACTTTCTGTGGGTGTTGCTCACTAGATATCAATGTAAAGAACCCTTCTGGTGATAGCACTGCTTCCCAGACTTGTGTAATTTTTTTCCTCTTAATCACATTGTGCAAAAGACAGCCTGCAATGTTAACCTGAGTTGGGTGTTGTAATGTAGCCTGCGGTTTCTCATGCTGAGACAGAGATCTTAAAATCACTGTGATCTACACAGAGACGCTCACTCTTGCTAAGCAGCAGCCAGAAATGCAGCCCTCTCCAACTACCCACACCACGCCGAGTTGTTTCACTATTGATTAAAGGCAGATGTGGCACAGTCAGCTGCTGCCAGATAATGATCAGCATTTTCTCATTAGTGATTGGGTTCCCTTCACTGCTCTGCAGCTCTGAGACCATCTTCAGAAACATGCTACTTCATTGTCCAGAAAATCTGCACTGCATATTATCCCCACTGGATATGACAGCCAATTCTCACTGGGCAGTGTTCAGTTTGGGATCCAGAAGCAGCAATGCTCCTGCTGTGAAGGGGTAAGCAGATTGATGTTTGCAAAAGTCTATGACAGCAAAATCAGAACCGGAGAATTAACCAAGAAATAGCTGAACAAAAACGTGACAGGGACAGGGAAGGAAGATGTAAGTTTCCAATGCAGCCAGCAGATAAACACTACGCATGTATCACTAATCTGGACATGAAAGGCAGATTGATTTCTTCCAGATGCTCTTGATTTACTGCGTACATCTCATACCAGGTGTGTTCAATATGCCCAGGAGATACTGAGCTCATGTACGGTGAGTGAGTCCTGTGCATTCTAGAAACACAGACTTTGCAGTGCACATGAGGAAAATGTAATAATCTCCAGGTGTACAATAAACCCAGTGGCAAGAACTTGTAGGTTGATGCTGTCCCAGCCTGCACCATTGTCCATGTGGATTTGGCTAACCCAGTCCCAGCAGTTCTTGCACCCATGTTCAGTGCCAGGAATTTACAATGAAATCAAGCCTATAGATGTACTGGTTGTAAGGACAGAGAATAAAAATTGACCAGAATAAGTGAATATTAATGTTCAGTATAAAGTTAATGAAAAATTTATTGGTTTTTTTTAAATTTTTTTTTAATGGGAACTGTGTTCTTTCAACTGCCATTGCATGCTGATAACTTCATTGAATGATTCGCTGTGCCAGATCTTTTATTTCCCCCTCCTTCCTAATCCTGCCTGCTCAGATCCATGGAGTGCTGTGAAGATTTTGGATTTATCTGATGACCTTTTGTTTTTCTGCCACTTCAATGCTTTCCTACCTACCTGTAGTGCAGTCCCACGTTCCTACAGATTTTAATTGAGCAAAGCAACTCAGGATCATTAGCAAATGGTGCAAACTACCGTCCTCCAAGAACACTACCCAGAAGTGAGGTGTGGGAGCAGCACACCGCCTTCCACGCTTTAAAGTGGGTCAGAGCTGCATCACCTCCACCCACCCATCTTAGTGTCCCTAGTGTGTTCTGTGCTTCAAAGGAAACCGACACGCTTCCAGTGCCTTGGAGTCTGTGCCAGCAGCTCTGGGACACAGCGGGACAGTTTGTTTTCTTGAGGCGAAAGGTGGGCTTGTGTGCACTTCCCTCTGCAGTGCGCAGTGTGCAGGGTCTGCTNGCCCCGTCCTGCCCCCGGAGCGCGGTGGGCCGGGCCAGCCCGCGGGGCCGCGCCGGGGCCGCCACCTGACCGCGGGGAGCGGGCGGGGCGCCTTCCCTCCGCGCCGAAGTTTCCCCGACTTGTGCAAAGAGAGAGGCAGGTCCCGCCGCGGCGCGGGGTGGGAGAAGCATCGCGGCGGAGGAGGAGCGGATCGGCGCGGGCGTGGAAGAGAGGTGGGCAAGGAGCGATGACCTTAGCGAGGAGCCGGCGAGGAAGCGGGCCAGAGGCAGAGCGAGCGGCAGCGCGGGAGGATGGTTGCTGAGACCCGGAGGAGAGCCGCCCCGTAATGTCACCATGTAAGTCTCTTCTCCGGGCTCTGGGGCCAGGGCTGCTGCTGCCGCCCGGGGCGCTGGGGGAGCGCGGGCAGCCCCGCGGGCTGTGCACCGCCGGGCGGAGCGGCAGGGCTTCCCCACCACCCACCGCGGGTGGTGAGTAATGTCGGGGCTGAGCCGTGCAGGTAGGTAGGGCTGAAAGAATGGGGAAACGGGGAGGTTTCAGGCCGGGAGCTCGGAGGGCAGGGCTGGCAGGGTTGTGCCCCGTTCGGGCTCCGTGTCCGTCGGCGGCCGCCCTGTCGGCTCCTGGGCGGCCGATGCCTTTCCAGGGCACCCTAACGCCGTCCCTCAGGACCGCTCTGGTGGATTTCCCCGTGCTTGCGGACAAGTAGCGAAACACTTGGCCCCGCTGGCCGCCTGCCCTGAGCGGCGGTGCCCCCGCATCCGCCCGGCCCCGGCCTCTCGGCTCGGGACCGCGGCCGCTCACGTCGAGGAGCCCTGGCACCGCAGGCAGCCTTCCAGGTGAGGTGCCAGCACAAGTAGGGAAAAAGTAGGGGAAGGGAGAGGGAGAGCAGGGGACGGGAGAGGGAGGGCAGGGCGGGCTCCACAAAGCATTGGCAGCCCCGCCGCCGCTCTCGCAGCCCCGGAGCGGGGGCAGCTCGGGGCCCCGCCACCCTCGGGGGGCGAGGGGCGGGCCGGGGGCTCCCCCTCCTGCCGGAATCACCAGCCCCGGGCCGGACAGTGCCCTGGCCTCCGGGTGCCTTCCCCGGGAGATTTGTCCTTTACTGACTGTCCCTCGCCGAATGTAAGGCGAGGTAGTGAGGTTTGGGGTTAGGCGTTCCGCCGGTGCGTTCACAGCCCAGGAAAGAGAGCCTGGGGATGCACCCGAGGGAATCGGTACAAGTGAAAAGGGCAGAGGGTTCTCACACCGCGCCGTCAAGTTAAGGCAGAAGTCAGGAGTTCCTAAAGATTTAGTGTTGCGGTGCTACGGGGCTGGAAGCAGCCAGCAGATTTGTTCCCTGCAACTGGGAAAAGTTCCCTTTGAAAGGAAAGCCAAGGGACTTAGATGGATCTGATAGGGCTGATACTGTTTAAATTAAAAGGCAGTGCCTTTTTTTTATTCTCTTTTGATGAGCATGAGGGTGTTTTCAAAGTTGGCTGTAAGAATAATTAGGAAACAAGTAGTGCTTAACAAAATGAAAGTTTTAAGGGGTATTGTGTAATTAATCTTTCAAGACATTAATGTACTACAGTTTAAAGCAATGATTTCAAAGTTAAAATCAACTTCTCTATTAATCTCAGGGAACTAAACTGTGAGTTGCAATCATCTTTCACTTGCAGTTCCACTTGGGAGTGATTAAGCTTAATATATTTTTGTTTACAATCTATGTGAGAAAAAAAAATTGTGAAATTGATGTTATCTTTCTTTTAATTTTAGAGTGTCAGCAACATTTTTCCTTAATAGCTTTAGATGTATCAAAGACCAAAGAAAGTCACGTCAGTGTGCCTGAGGCAGAATTCACATCCTACTCCAGGGAACTATTGACAAAGTTTTGAACACAGAAGATGGTGTATTCGAATTTGTATTGCATGTTTTGGGCTGGTACAGTCTACAAATGAAATGCTCCACCATTATTCACATTTTTTGTATGTTGCCCTGCAGAGCTGTATATTCCCTAAAAGGTGATGCTGTTTTGTCTGCTAGCTGGCTGCTGGCATGTAGAGTAAAAGATTTAGTTAGTTGGATGTAGCAAAACTCCCAGTAATTCCATCTTGAACTGTGTCAAGTTACTATCCATTTATGGTTTAGATAATTTACATGTCTATTTTGCTCTTTTGGAATGAATTGTGAATAAGCTCATTGTCTCCCTATGTTATAGGAAATGAAAGTAGTTGTGGACTAGACTGGATTGAATGGGTAGCTAGAGTGCATAGCTGGTCATGTCACACAGTGTCTACACTGGGAAATGCAAGTCCCTAGAAAAATTAGTACTTCACACTTCAGAAAAATCAGACTCAGCAGAAGGCCAAAACACTCAAACCCCCTCCAAAAGTTAAAAGGGATTGATGGTTTTAGACTATATCCATCTGTAGTAGATGTACTCCTACAATAGGTGTCCTAATAATTCCCAAATATGCTGGGTAAAATGTTTTGGTTCTGTGACAATCTAGAGTGATTTCTTTGGAGCTGCTAGTGTGTTACCAGATAGGGACAGAACAGGGCTTTTTCATTTAAACTGATACAAAATAGAGAAGAAATCTCACTATAAACAGTGTTCACCAATTTTTACGTAACCAAAGACTGAAATAATCCATATCTCTTCTGAGATCTTTGTTATAGGGTCCATCCCTTTGCTTACCTAGAATCATGGTGTGTTTTGCTACATTGCTGTTCTGATATCCATTCCCTGTGCGGTTAATGAATATTAAATGACAGAAACATTTTTCATCCCATTTAAAATAAGAATGCAAGACCAAAGGGGTCTCTTGGGCTATCAAATCAGTGCTTTCAGGGGACCATATCATTTCTTGATAAGCTATAAACAAGCCCAGAACTGTGTGCTGATTTTTCCATTGAATTATTCATACACTGCTTGTAGTCACTTCTAGATGTCGATTAACACCAGTAACTGAGAAAAAGAACCTTAAAATAAATATGATAGCTACTAAGAGGTGAATAATATCTGCAACTAAGTTGTTTTTTGAAGCCTGGGAAGTATTTATCAGTTATCACAACACTTTAACATAATTGTCTGAAATGTCAAAAATATAAAAATATCAGGGATGGATTTTGTTGTGGAAGAGGCCTTTTTGTTGGCAATCTGCTATCTGACTTCCACTTCTGACAACTTCTTGTGCGGACAGGAGTGTTACGCATCGGAGTGTAAGGATGTGAGAAGTCAACTTTCTGAATTTTGAGTTTTTGTCTCTGCAAGATCCTAGGAACATATAAATAACTGATTTCCTCACTAATTTATAGCACTCAGCTAGTGGTTATGCTTTTTAAAACAGTTCTTCAACAGTCCTCTCCAAAAGAAACAGATCTGACTCATGGTGTCCACATTAGTGGAGTGTTTTGGTAGCATGAGCTTCTGTGTTCATTCTTGTCAGAGTTTGATAAACTTTTTTCTTGTCAACTGAGACAATGTGGTATAAAGAGAATTGTTTTGTCCTTCAACGGTGGAGAATGTAAGTGGAGAGGGCAATTTACTATTTTCTATATATTTGTTTTGTTTATTTATTTTGGTGGAGAATTGTGTATTTTTTAATAGCAATTGAGTAATTATTTAACTTTTTACTCTGGGGAAAAGTCTTTATAGCTACTCTTTTTTGCCTTATTGTTTGCATTGATTTATGCTCTGCTCTGTTGTTACTTATCCATGTTCTTGAAATCTTTCTTGACTAGTAGTTTTTACATGGGTGAGGATAAGGAAACAGACTATAAACTATCATCCTGGAGTACCACTGAGTACTGGCTTGTAAGCATTACTGCAATGCAAGTAAACAGTAACAAATAGAAATTGGCCAAATCAAATACCGCCTTCAGACTGACATAGAATTTCATGTTCTTTCAAAAAGGCACTAGAGGAAATGTGACTGGATACATTCACACCAGAACTAAGCAGCAGAAGCTTGTCATGTTATTTTTCCTTGAGTATCTCAAATGCGGTGTCTTGGATTCTCCAGTTATTAAATGAGCAAGAACTTCATCTGAGCTCACAGAGATATCAATTTGTCAGTTTGATGAAAATCAACACAGATTTATTCTGTATTAATAAATGATTGTTTGATAACTGTTAACTGTGCTTGCTCAAAACAAACCAGCAACAAAAAACCTGTAATGCAACCGCTTCTACAGGTTTGCGTTGGTAGATTAAGCAGCAGGATGCCGTGTATCTCATAAGTACCTGCAAACTCTTCTGTAGGAACAGGAAAATTATTTTGTATCTCTGGTGTTTCATGCTGTTAGCCCCAACACTTCCATTTACCCACTCTCTGAGTATATATGCACGCCGTACGTGCTTGCATGCTTGTGTGTAACTGTTTTCATGTCTTCAAAGGACTGCTGTTCAAATTCAGTTTTCTAAATTAATATTAAAGGTATCTGGACTTATGAGTTATATACATTGCAAAGTAACAGTTCCAAAACCTCAGCTTTCTGTTGTCTGAGATTTTAACAGGGATTTTTGGATCACTAGGTTGAGGGACAATAATGCTATTGTTTGATAATCCAGTTATTTTGTATGTCTGGCTTCATCAAAGAGATTCTTGTATTTAGGAGCCTCATGTTTTCTGTGCTTGTCTTCAACACTTGTTAAGTTTGACTTTACAATATCTCAGAAAAAATAAATCTGCTTCAGATTCCTAATTTGATACAACTACCCACAAAGAACTGAACTTCTTTTGTAATCAGATACCTGTGCTCTGTAACACTGCACTCAAGGGAAGCCTAACTGATTGCAGCAGTCTGCTGAAGTGCCATTTACCTGGGCCCATTGGCATCTAGCCCACAGGAGTGCTTTGGTGAATTACTATTTTTAAAGCTGAAACTTGTTCCTTTACAATGGTTTATCTTGCTGCATTGGTTTTCACTTTGAGAATAAACAGAAGCTTGCACTGGGAAAGGTTTTATATTTGCCCTCAGCTTTTGCTGGTGGATTCACAACAATGTATGTGGAGCAGAAGGAAGAGTTTTTTCCTTATCTACCTCAGTATAGGTAGATAATATCTTGCTGAACAAAAGCCAGTTATCATCACCAAATAGGAGAGGAAGAAGTTGGTCAAAATAATGTGTTATATTTCGTTACTTGTTACTTCCTTTTGCTTGCTCCTAACTTACTGAATAAAATGAGACGTGAATGTAGGGGAGCACCATTCATTTTGGATGCGTGGTTAAAAGTCTGAATAAATTTGTTAAGAGTTTTGCTTCCTGTTATGCCCACAATGGAGGGAACATTCTGGTTTAGCTGTTAAATATCCTCTAGGCTTTCAGGGAAAGGAAACTTTAACTTCAAGCTGTAACTGATAGAGATTTTTCTATAACTGCATTTATTTTATTAAATAATCAAGATGTCCCTGACTTCTCTGGAAGCACAGATGAACTCCTAGATTTTGGCAAGGAAAGTTTCAGGATTTTCATAAAAGTCAGCAGAAAATATCATAGCTGTCAAAACATTAGAACTGAAAAATGGAAAGCCTTGTTAAGAGCAGAGGCAAATTATCATATACCATTTTTATTTAGTTAATAACAAATATGTATATATTATGTATAGTTAAATAGAATAAATGTGTTTATATGTGTAAAATTTCATATTTCAAAAAAACCCCTACAACTTAACTCTTTTAGACTGCTTCTTGTTCCTTTACTGAATTACCACCCACATCTGCTTAGAAGCCCAATGCTGACCAGTCTTCCATTTTGCTGTCTGCTAAGAACCAGACAATATAATTTCTGACCCTTTTTAGCAGACTTTTGTCTCCATTTAAGCAATACCAAGGCCATCCATAATATTCACTATTTTATTTACTGCATGTTGCTAGTTTGACTAACAGAGCTTTCCTTGTTTACTTGTCTTGTAAGACTCCCTGAGTTCTTGGTTGCTTTTCTTTTTTTTCCCACAGGATGTCTCATGTAAGTGAAATGTGGTGCTATCACTGGAAATGGAAGCTGCAGCACTGTCTCTGCTTGTTTACGACATATATTATATTCATGCAGCAAGCAGGTAAGTCAGAAATTCATCTTCTTGCATAAATAAATGATCTACGAGCCAAAGTTTTGATGACCAGGATTATGCTTATGAATGACTGAATTCTGTACAATATAACACTGATGAAAGTGGTGCATTATGATCACTATTTGTGATTTTATAGCTTGGGTCCTGTGTTCTGCTACTGCTGAACTTTTCTTTTTGTTATTTTTTACAGTTTTGCTGTTATTAATTGTTACTATTTTTCCCCTTGCATTTCTTCTTTGAATTCTTTCATTTTGTTCTTTCTTTGCGGTTACCTTGTTAATGCCTGCCTCTTGAATTTCTTCTGGTTGTGGGGTAATCATGTAGTTCTTCCATTTTCCACAGTACTGTTTGCGCCTGCAGATTGTGTACGCCACAACCCTTCACTGTAGTTCAAAGTTGTAAAGTACCCAGAGTGTGATTATTTTTAAAATCTTTTATGACTCAAGTAATTGAAACTTTCCTCAGCAAAGTCTGCAGAAGTTATTTGTAAGATAACTGTACACTCTAAAGAGCCATCCTTTTAAACTTGACATCATCTTGATCTGTGGTGACACTTCGGCACAGCGTAATGTAACATTCTGACTGTTTTCTTTAAATATATGAACGAGAGATTTCATTTAGTAAATGTCTTGTCCTAACCACTAGAGTGCAAAGTATTTTAGGAGATCCAGCTGCTTTGCTGGAAAAAAGATGTCTGGAGTTTATTCTGGAGCATATGAAAATTTTGGAGCAGCTTGCGGTGCCCAGCTAATTCTGTATCAGATGGGTAGTTTTTTCTTTGACAGGCTTGCCATTGGAAAAAAGGATTGTTTATATATAGAAAGGGCTTCTAACTTCTTTGGTAATGTTTTTGTTTTTTAAAAAAGTGCCTTTTAGTTTTTAAAACCTACACTTTTTTTTTATTTATTTATTTTTTTAGAGACAAAACAATGTTGTCGCTGTGCAGGGCATTTTCCACATTCATGTCACTTTAATAGGTGTTTTCCATTTCCATGAAACTGTAGCCAGAAACGCATTTAGGATCGTCTAGCACCTGTGGCTCCACTGGCTGATGGATTTTGTGTCCCTGTGTTCCTGGTCCATACTTGGTCTTGGACCATGCAGCTGCCATTCTTAGCACAAAGAAAATCAGCAAAGCCTCCTCTAATTTACATCTGTGCACTGTTACTTGGTGACTAGAACATTAGGATGCCAAAACTATTATCCTTTGCTAATTCCTCTTCATAACACATCATTGATAACTGAAAGTGCAGGTGACCCAGCAGCCTAAGCCCCATGAGCCAGAAGGTCCCAGCCAGTGTGCTGTGAGGACACAGAAAGCCAACCACAAACTCATCCATGCATTCAGCTAGTTGCAGCACACTATGGCTAGCTCTGCTGGTGCTGAACAAGTAAGGTCAAAAGCCCCGTGCCAAACTCCAAGACACACTTCTATAAAATCATATATGCCCCTGGCTAACCTCTTAAAGCAGTAAAATGATTGGTGCCATTGGATTGGTAAAAGGTTCCAGTGTCAAGTGCGTCCCTGTGGGGCCTTTTCCTTTCTTGCCTCTACAGGAATAGATCTGAAATCTTCAAAACTTTCAATAAATGGAAAAGATATTTCCCTGTCTGCCTGAATGATAAGTAGATAAATACAGTGCACTGGAATTGCCTGGGTTCAATAGACAGATGTTTGCTGTTCAGCAGTGAAAGAGATGGTAGGTATTCTGCTGTTAATACTTGACTGAAATGAAAATGAGACATTTACCTTTACAGAAACATGTCATTTGGCAGTACTTGCCTGTAGACCCTCAGGGTTCATATTTCTTTTTATGTTGATGTAAAATACAGGTTATGCTGCAAAATGGAGTATCTTTGTCTGCCTTTTCTAATAGAGCAAGACAGACGAAGTGGAAAGCACTGCTGCTCCTGCTTTTTTTTTGTCCATGTTCCTGACAGGTATTGGTCACTTTGGCTGTGGATTCATATGATATTCATAATCTCTCTGGCAGCTTAAGCTTGACTGAATTTACAGTAGAAATCTCATAAAAGCTTGACATTCATCCAGATTCTCTAGTGAGCTGTAAGCTTAGAAAGCTATTGGTGCTTATTAAGCCTTGCCCAGAGGAGGTTACATGCAAGCAAGGGATTAAGATCATCAGATCCAGGTTTTATGGATTATTTAAGGGGCTATTCATAAGGATAAAGATGTCAGTCACACTGTGACATGGAAAAATGCAAAAGTAATAATTTTATAGTTTAGTTTGAGGAAAACTACAGTACTGGGCCTGCTTTCAAAAACAAAGTTTAGGAAAGGGACTAAAACAGAAGTGGAATGGTCAGTGGAAAGAATGTTCAACCACAAGTTGGTAAGGTACTGACAAGCAGGTGCACAAGAGGAAGTGCAATCCACACGTATAGGTCTGATACCTCAAAGGAATCAATGGATGGATTGTTACACTTGAAACAGAAAGAAATTATTTACAGAAAAAAATTGATAAAAAATATAACATGTACTTTAGTTAAAATAAAGGTAGCCATAAAGGTTTGGGCACTCTGGATTCAGGTCATGTGTTGTGGGTCAGGGTGAAGCTACTGCACAGCTCAGTTAGTAACTTGTCAGGGCTCCATTCTTGTCTGGGGGTAGATGTCCCTGATGGTCTTATGTGGGTCATTTATCTGTGCCTCAGTTTCCCTGTGATGAGTGCATGTCTCGCCTCCCTTGTGAACAGCTTGCCTGTCTTCCAGTGAAAGGGCTGCATCAGAGCTGAGATCTTAGAGTGGGGGTGTTTTAAACAGAACTCGTTAAATCTGCTTTTATAGGAGAATCAGATATTCCTAACTTTTGTTAGTATGTACATTTAATTCATTTCAGAGAGCCCAGAAGAGAACAAATGGAGTGAACAGCGTTCTAGAAAACATGACTAGTGAAGGCAGACAGAAAGAACTAAGATTTTTTTGGTCTATAATAGGCAGAAGAGGCAATGCATAAGAACTGAAAATATTTAAGGAGGTAGATGGAGTGGGAAGGGATAGACTGATCTTTTCAGACAATTGAAAAGACAAAAAAAAAAAGGGCTTAAATTACAGGAAGATAAATGAGGGGAGGACATCTCATCAAAAGGTTTAGATAGCAGTGAATTAGATGTCAAGAAAGACTGGGAAATCCCAGTCCCTGGGAATGTGTAGTAATATCTACCAGAAATGGTTTAAATCTACAGTACTCCTACCCTGGGGCTGAGAAATACATTATATATTATCCAAACTCCCCTAATAGCTATAGTTCTTTCTTAATCATTGTCCTGTAGAATCTCTTTTCGTTAAAAATCTGGGAGATGAGGAGACCCTTTGGGAACTGCACTTCCTGGAACATGACAGTGCTTTTGCTGTGCCTAAAACATTGTCTTGGTGTTTGTTCTGTCATGATGGCTTCAATTTATCTGACATAAAGAAGAAGCATTTCAGTATGGAAAGGAAAAAATCAGGTTGCTTCAGGTGTTTGTAACCTCACAAAAACATTCCGTTTAATCCCCCCCTTGCTTTTTTGCTTTTCTGCTGTCATAATAAAATGCCTATTGTTTCAATATTGTGCTTTCTTTTGGAGTTGTCTGCGCTCTCTATGGTAACTCAGCAGCAGAACTGGAGTTTTCTTAGTGGCTTTAAATGCAGATTGCAGTTTGTATAGTTATTTTCCAGTCTAGTTTTTGACTGTCTTGACAGCACTAAACTTTCAGAGTTTTGAACACTTGAACATTTGAGGAGGTGGCAACAACCTCATAAGAGTTTTCACCTTCTTGTGTCATTAGTAGACTTGTAATTACGTAAGAGTCAATAAATATTTTAAGTTTTGACTGCTGTGCAACCGTATTTAGTTTTATTCAGAATGTGGAAAATATTTATTTTAATAAAGCCTTGAGGACATCTGTAATTCTTACTACACTATTTCTGCATTATGCCCATGCTGATGTTATCAGAAAATTACTGTGATTGTAGCTAATGCCAGAATGAACATTTGTCCCTTTGGTCTTCCATCAGTAAAGTGCACTGATGTCTGTAGTCACATTTCCATGTCCTCAGAGCAGTTTAATCAATTCTCAGGAACTCATCAAAGTGTAAATTTCAATTCTGTTACAGCCCCTGGAATCTTAATTTTAGTGGTGATTCAAAGCAAAATTCCGTGCTGTATTTAATTCATCAAGAAAAAAAAAATCTGAAGGCAGGTCCTTCACCCACGTCTGATGATGATCCACAATATAAGATCATCTTTGTCTGTTACGCTCCTTAGTTGCATCTGTGTAGATAAAGGAGGGGTTAAAGTCCTCCCTTGTTCATGGGAGCATTTCAGAGAGAATCTGGGTCCAGATTCTGGGTCCCAGAAGTGGGTCCAAGAGCCGAGTAAGGGATGGGAAGTCAGTATGGTGGGAAGTGTTGCTCATGCCACCAGCTCATGCTAGTGGCAAGAGTTCGTGACACAGTGAAAATGGATTGGGCTTTATCTGGCACAGCCAAAATCAGGAAGTGGGGATTTTTCACCACAGATCTCAAGCTGCCTAACCCAGACAGGGGCCAAAGATCCTATCACTGGGCAAATGATGAAACGGTTGTCAGCACATTCCCTTATCTTCCTCTTTCTTACCATGAGCAGAGCAAGAGCCAAAGTGCCAAGACATTCAGCCCAGTCAGTCAGCACAGTCCTCACGTACAGCAGGGGGTAGTTTTATGAAGTTGTTTGTTGCTGGTGCTTTGTCAAACTCCTCTCATGGCATCCCAGGGGTGGGAACGGGTGTGCATTTATTGCTGAGCAGGGTAAATGTGACTGATAGTTCTGTCCCTGACTCAGGCATGGAAATTATTATTTCTGAAAGCTATGGAAAAAGGCAGGAAATTTAAAAAGTTTGGAAAAAATATTCAGTCTGGCAGTCTCTTTCCTTACAGAGGCATACATAAATCATGAGTAACCGAGTGATTAGTCAGAAGGAATCTATGTATTTAATGAATAGCTCCAAGGTTGTTTGGTTGTTTTTTTTCTTTCCTCTTTCTCTGTCAGGTTTGTGTTTTTTTAAATATATATATTTTAATTTAGCTTAAACAAAACATATCATAAGCTATCCCTTTTATGTTCTGTTTAGCGTCTGAATTTTTGCTGGCTTGAGGCATGTGTTTAGAATTTCTATTCATACAAATCTTGCAGAGAAAAAGTTGCTAGTTGGCTTTCTTGTATTTCCCTGAGTTGACAGTTTGTTAATATAAAAGTAAATTACTGTTGAAATGAGTTTCACAGGAACCTGCCTTTCATTACCTCTGTTTACCTTTTTTAGCTATAATCTTTTGATGGTGTTGATAATTCCTTTCCCTTAAATGTTTCAACCTCATTGCATTAACCATGACAATAACCAATACTGCCTTAAAAGTGCAGTGATTTTCCCCCCTCCTCTGATATGCCCTTGCAGCCAAACTGATATGGAATGTGCTCAGGCATTTCTAAGCTGACTACGACCTCATTGTACAGGGTCTCTGCACTCCTTTATTAGAACAAAGGCTAAATAATGTACCTCTCTATAAAGAATATACCTTCAAAGAAAGAACAACCTGTCACAGAAAGTCCAATCTTTATGACCTACAGTATTTTAGAATCTGCTTATAAATTTTTTTTTGCCTCATTTTTCCTGTTCACTGTTAGAAATTAAAATACATAGCCAACAAAAGCTGGAATGTTTGTAGATACTGTTTATCACAACACATGATAAAAGTACCTACCTTAGCAGTATATCCAAAAATTGGCACAAGATGATTTGGGCCATCTGGACTGTGCTTTACAAAAGGCTGCCCTGATAGACGCTACTATGCAAANNNAAGAAAAAAACAAATAAAAAAAAAAAAAAAAAAAAAAAAAAAAAAAAAAAAAAAAAAAAGATAGTATTTGTCAGCTGCTCTCACTAAAGTGAATGAAAATTTTAGAATGAAATGTGTTTCTGTCTTATTAAAAAGCTGAATGTTGCAAATGCTACTTTCTTTTCTCCTGTGGATTATTAATGTGAGAAGCATTGCATCATGAAGTGAAGGTGTTAACCAGAAATAGAAGTTTTCCTGGTTAAAGTTCCTAACATTCAAGTCTAGCAATTGTGTGATGTGCATTTCAATATGTATCACAAGTAATACTGAGTAATCAAAATGGTTGATTTAATATCCCAATGGACCTTTTAGAAGTGAGTAATTACCACAGTGAAGACAGCATTTCTCAATTAATCAGAAGGGCTGATCTTGCAGATTTTAGATTCCTATTTTAATGTCCATGATTATTTTTGCTAAAATGTAGTATTTGTTTACTTAGTGGGATGGCTTAAGTGTTGGTACAAGATGTAACGTGTCTAATACTTACTAGATCAAGGCCTCTGTTATCACTTTCTGATAAAGAAATGTTAAAATTTGCATTTTCACACAACCACAAGACAGAGATGTCTGAGATAGATATACAGTACTAAAATGAGGAAAAACATATATGATGTCTATTTTTCAAGAATGTGGAAAAAAAAAAAGTGAGAGGGTTGTAGCTACAATCCAGTAAGGTACTGCAATATAAGAAAACTTGCCTGGAAAGTTACATTCCTTGTTAAAACTGTGTATGAAAAACATCTGATTAAATTTTTCATGTGTACTGTTTCTGAATTTCTTTCTCTCATCTTTCTCTTCTCATGGAAGAGGAAAATATCTTGCCTGTGGGAGAAAAATAAAGTATTTTAGCTATAGACTGTGAATGTTTTCTACAGAGTTAAGACAAATATTAAGTAATGACAAGTTACATTGGAGAAGTACATCCCTTGTTGTGATACGTTGAACCAAAACTAGTTTTCCTGCCCTAGATATGATAATACAAGCTTGCATATCAAGGGAAAGGAGGGTTTCCAGAAACCCCTCTTGTTTTGTCTGGGTTCAGTGCTTGTTGGTCTGCTCAGTTCCTGTAAATGACAGACTAAGCTTTAACTCCTGCTGCAGTACAGGAAAATTAATTGTATAATTCAGAGTCAGAAGTCTGCCTTGTAGTCTAGCCTCCAGATATTTTTCAAACAAGTCA
This sequence comes from Rhadina sibilatrix, assembly GCA_013400275.1. Classification (NCBI taxonomy): domain Eukaryota; kingdom Metazoa; phylum Chordata; class Aves; order Passeriformes; family Phylloscopidae; genus Rhadina; species Rhadina sibilatrix. The sequence continues at coordinate 815,019 of VWYO01013854.1, read as the reverse complement.
ATTTTAATTGATGTTACTGAAAAGATCAAGCCACTTTCCACTCTAAACCCAACTCCAGTCCTATATTTTTGGTACCACTATGAACTTGTGCTCTTCTTTTATGATCTTTCATGTTGTAGGTTTTGTAGAGTTTTCTGGTTTATTTTTTTCCCCTGTTGTCTGAGGCTACAGCTACTTGAACAGTACCTTGACTGTTTTCAATTTGTTAGTTGGAAGCAATTTTGCTAATTATTAGGATTTCAGCTCCCAAAGATGTTTACCAATTTCCATTCTGTGAATTTCCTTTTCAGTAACTTCTGAACATATTTTCAGTTATTTACTGGTTTGTCCAAATTCCATTGTAGCAAATAGTCAAATTTGACAATAGAGGCCACCACAGTGGTAACTCAGATTGCGTCATCCTCTAAAACTACTGCTATATTAACTAAGATGTAAGACAATTAATATTGTAAAGTGTCAGCATGGCATATTTTCAGAGAAATTAGCATTTGAAAGTTCTTGTAGACTGAAAAAGTGTGTGTTGGAAAATAATTTACTCAAAGAGTGACAAAAAGTTAGTTCCTATTTTTGAAACCATTTTTCTTCTCAATATCCCCAAAGCAGTCCAGCTGTCTCCCAGCACACTGCTGTTTTTTCCAGAGCTAAATACCTGCAAGAGCTCGCAGGGTAGGTCCATAAAAAGGTTGTCACACAGCTAATGTAATTTTTGAAAGGATACAATGCAATCAGATTTTTTTCTAATTCCAGCTTTTTTCGCTCATGAATATGCTTCTTAACGGGTGTCAGACAGAAAGCTGCAACTCCCTGTCTCGAACAGAGTTTGTTTTGTTCAGATGCATGCTCTGGCTTCTCAGAGCTCTTTTAATTAAGAACTGTGCAGTGACAAATCCATACTATGAAACTCAAGGCATTTTTTAATCAGAACTTGCTTTTTAGGTGGAGAGAAAGACCTCATGGTTGAAGTTATCACAGAGGCATTTGTACAAGTGACCCAGTCCTCTGTGGCTTTTTTTTAAGTATGAGGGCAACTGTTTTTTCTCATTGTCTTGAATTTACAGGAAAAATCTATAAATGGGTTCGAATTTTGAATGCTTTTTTCTTCTTCTGATTCTGTCTAAATATCTTCTGTATGCAAAGTATGATAGTCACATATTATACTGAGCTTTATAGAAATTGAAAGCATGCAGAGAATCCTGAAACCACTTGTCTAATGAGTTGTTAAAAATACAGAAAGGAACAGTAGTATGTCTTTTGCAGTGAAATCTAAAATAACTGAGAGGTTTCATTCTGGGTGTGGGTGCCCACCTATCCAATGTTTTGAATAACACATCATCCAAGTGGTGTTAATTTATCTTGGGTTTTAATTTTGGTTTAAAGAATCAATATGTTTCATGTATGTATGTAATATACACACAAAAATAAAAGGGCAAAATGCTGATGTTGAAAAATGACATCATTTGTACAATGGCTTAGAAGTTGTTGTGTTTAAAAAAAAAATTGTTTGACTGATAAAGGTACTTAAAGGAAATGTAACAATAACAATAATGGGCTCTCTCCCTCACATGGATAAGCCTGGTACATCAGATGTGCACTAGCTGCTCTGGTTACAGTTTATTATATCACCACTTTATAAAGTGTATTTTTTTTTCCTTTGACCGGTCAGATTTTGGCAGTATACCATTTCCATGATGTCTGGTATTCTGATCTTATTTTGGATTGGCTGTGCTTCTGCTAAAATCTTGTCATTGGAACTGGCAAAGGCATTGTACATCAGAAGTGCCACCAGTCATGCCTTCCCTCTGTCTGTCTCTGCATATGCGGAATTGCTCTACTGTTAAGTGATTATTTCACTGCTTTTCAAGTGAATTGTGTTTAACCCTTCTGCATTCCTGGAACGGTCTCTGTGGAACTCAAAAAGGCAGAAGTAACATTGATAGAATAATACATTTCTCTTTCTGATGCCACATGGCAATTGAAAGATACTACTGAGGATTAAAAAGGCAAACATCTGTGTATACACTCCCTCACTCTAATAAAATACACACATATTTTTCATGTGGGTAATACCAAATTATAAATTCCTAAATCTCTCACCAAAATCTAGTAACTTAGAAATTACCTGCAAATAATATCTGGCATAGTTATCTTTAGTTTTGGGTGGGTTTCTTTTCCTCTTTATTGGCAGTATTGATGTATGTGATACAAGTATTCTATTTTACACAAATCCTATGCTTACTAACTCCTTTGGCTATTACCTTCAGCAGAAGTATCTGAAGTTGTTCTTTTTTTTAGAGCATAACAAATTGAATTACTGGCAATTTAATCATAGAATCAATAGCTGAACTCAAGATCTTAGGGAAAAAAAATGCTTGGCTGCGTAAATCTTTTCTGAATAGCACATCATAGCAATGGAATGTAGCAGATGCCAGAAATGTAGCTGAGAAGAGTCCAGTTTTTAAAGCTATTGTTTTCAAAACATTTATCTTGCCTTATCGTCCTAATAATTTTTCTGGTGTAGTAAGTATTCTGAATCTGAAGGAGAAAATTACAACATTAGTTTTAAAATTTTGACATGTTCTCTTAAAAGCATTAATTTTCTTAAATAAGAATTCTTTTCAAGAAAGTAAATAACTTACTGATAACATGATTGAGAAAATAATGAAATAATTTCATAGAAGGTGTGCCCTTTGCTTTATGTTTAGAAATGGTGAAATTAGATAAATCTGCTTTAATCGTCAAATAATTTTGCACAGCTTCAGGACTAAAATATAAGGAAATTCTTAAGTGGATGTTCAGCTGTGTATGCTCTGGTGGTTCCTCCATGGATTGTGTAACATTCATTTTACTGGGTCCCACCAAAGTCGGTGCAGGTTTTACTGTCCTTGAATAAGAGCAGAGTCACATCACTGTGGAGCTCTTTGGAGAATCCCACCCCTAATGTCCAAACAAACTATTTGGAAGTTTGTGTCTTGGCCAAGCAGTGCTTCTATGTCAGAGGAAGCCGAAGTTCTGCCCCGTGGCTTTAAAAGATTTAACTTGCATGGTGGTGCATCACTGTTCAGTGTGCAGAAAGGAAAAAGGCTTAAAGAACGAAAGAAGAGTTGCTGTGAACACTTGGCAATGATTATGTGTTGTAACTTGTGGGTTTTGTCTGCAGATTACTGTGATCTCACCCAGTGAAATGGAAGAGGTTTTTGTATTCTGTTTTTTGTCTGTGTAATCCCCATGTCATGTGAATCCTTTCTTGGTACTTAAGAATTGACTTGAGCTCCAGCAAAAAATTCAGATGCACAAACTTTTCTGGAAGGATTGATACGGAAAGACTTTTTCTTCCAGCGCTGTTCCTGCTTTTTCTGGGACGTGATACCATTTGTGGGAGTCAGAGCACCTCAGATTCCCAGAGATTCAGGGTTAAATGAATATTCTCAGCACTAGAATATTCAAAAGCTGACCCAAGGAGAAGCCAGCATTTTTGCTCTATCACTCTCTTTTTCAGCTAGGTTTACTACATCTGATTAGGGATTGTTCAGTAACTCTCAGAGTCAGTTAAAATATTGTAAGAATCCAGATATACACGCTGGTTTTTAATCCTAATGCACAGAGGAAAGCTTTGTTTTTCCTTTTGAAGTTAATTGCTTTTGATTATAGTGGCAGGATTTTTTGAGCTTTCCTCTTATTTTACTTTAGTGCATGTGTTTCTAGTGAGAAGACAGCTCAGCCTTGCCAGAGTTTTAATGTTTAGGGTGAGGTCTACAATGCTTCTTATCTTAATCAGCTACTGTGTTTATTCACTTGAAATATGTGGAAATCTGAAGAAATATCTTTTATTAGCAGGGATCAAGCCAACTTAAAAATTAAAAAAAAATAAAAGAAAATCGCGTCTTTTAGCAATTTGTGGTATTTCACATTAGATTTTGATTAGTTTTCCTTTGCAGAGTTCAATGTAAGAAATTATACAAGAACAGCAGAATGGAAAAATAGTGTTACGTACTGTAATAACAAAAAAAAAAAATGGTTTTAAACTAGCATCTGGTCATCAAAATGTGACCACTGTGAGTTACAAACATAAATTACTTAATAGCAGTTGATGAAACTTTTTTTTTTTTCTTGCCAGGAAGCTCTTCTCTGGTACTTGCAATTTGTTCTTTTACTTTGTCATAATTTAATTCTCTGCATGTTTGTGGTTCATTTTTTTATACTGGCCCTCACAAAACTTCTTATCTATTCCTCTTATAGTTATTACGGTGTCAGTGTGTAAACTTAGAAGTGTGTCTACAAATACTGATGGTAACAAAAAATGACAGTCAAATGCTGTGCAAGCAGACTTTGGCCAAAAGAACCAGTTACTTGGCAAGCAGGGAGATATTCTGCACTATTATCTACCACTGTTGGGCTATACATACCAATTTGGCAACAATTATGAGAAACACTGAAGACCAATATGCCCGGTCTGAACAGTGATCTGGGAAATATGTTCCCTAATGGGCCTTTCTTGGGGTTATGGTATGTGTTACACATATGAAGCTTTCAGTAAGATTAGCAATTTGCCTTTTATGTTTTTAAAGCTATAATGCAACTCAAAGAGGATTATCCACCTAAAGTCATAAGACAAATATTAAATAATAATAATGGTGGTATTTTATTATTTTTCTCCTTGTAACATGAGCTTTCATAAGCTAACGAGTACTTGTTAGCATTATCACTGCTGGAGATGTGTGGTCTGGAGGTAGCAACAACCATTACATTGTGCTTGTGTATTGCCAAAAATCTACTTGACTTGTTCTTTGATGTTACTTTTAAAAATACAATTACTATAAATTATAAATTATGAAAATGACTGATAAAAATTATCCTAAAACATTATATGTCTATGATACAACTTAAACTTTAACAGAAGCAAATGTTGAACTAAGGTTTTGTATCAGTTTAAGGATAAATATCCACATGGAAACACGGATTTGTGTTTATTTGGATTGTGCAGGTGGATCTCCTGTGTGTGCTGACAGATTTATAAATCCAGCCACAGAACACAGAGCCTTTGTCCACACTTCAAGTAAAATATGTTCTTGTGTATAGGCTGCTTTGGTCATGGAAAAATATATCTGTTTGAGACTTGAATGAATAATGGCTTTCATTGTGAGCACCTCTTTATCAGCAGCAATAAGAGAGGTTTGAGTGAATATCCAGGCTCCCAATTATATGTGGGCAATGTCATATCCTTGTAATCTATCTTTTCTAATTATGACACAGTATGTTTATTTCTGAAATGTCACCTGCTATTAAATGGCTCTTAGTTGTTTGTTACTGCTTTAAGGTAACACAACCTTCTAATCACACCAGTTCTGACAGAGAGTAAGACATTCACGTATTTGTATTTTGCAGTAATTTCCTGTCTTATGTGGAGGTGAGGAAAAGCTTGGGATTCAGGTAATGAAACAGAGAATTATAATCTAGAATCAGCAGTTGCTAGTTTAGTTGATATGTCAGAAACCTGTGTGGTAGACCAGCAGGGAAGATTTCCTTTGATTGCTACACGAGGGTAGTTTTCAAATTTGACTTATTTAAAATAATAGAAGAAAATTTCAGTAGGAAAATACATAAAAGGGAGTACTAAGGCTAGAAAGCTGGCAATCCCATAATTAGGAAATAACAGATTTGAAGAATTCAGCTTTCCTATGGATTTTTCCATTTTCACATCCATGATGATCATGCAGGGTGTATTACAAAGCCACCTGTTTTTTGTCATTGGCCTTCAGTTTTGTACAAAGTAGACAAGCCAGGAGGCTGAAAACAAACATAATTTTTAAGGTCTTTGCTTAAAGCATGGCTGGAGGTAAACTACGTACACTGAGTGAGGAACTGGATTGCAAAGAGATCTCATGGTAAGGGTAGCTGAAGGCTGTGCTAGAAAACTGAATTCTGCTTCTATTTTCTCTTACGGGTGGCTCAGCAAATGAATTTCATGCCTGTCTTTAATGTATCTCAGTTTCTGTCACTAATTTAAACCTATAGAATGATTTACATCTCTGATTGCAGCTGAGGTGAGTAGGAACTGTCTTTGACTATATTAACCTCTGTATAATGTTGCAAATCAAAAGTATGTTAAGTCTTGCTTGTCTGAGACACCTAACATCAGAAGATTTTTCTGATCTTGATATTCCCCAGACATACTTCTGTAAAATGAATTTAAGAATATTTCTTCCGTCACAGCTGTATTGTAAGTTATTTAATAAAATAACTGGTAGAAAAATGTTCAAATGTTGTACTAATGAACACCACAGAAGAGCTCATGAGGAAGTCAGTGATAATGCCTCAGGAGAGAGCTGGAATCACTTCAAGGCTGAGGGTAACACATCGAAGAACAGAAGTAAAGCAGGATACTGCAAAGTTGCTTATTTCATGGGGTTTGTCCTTCCTGTGCACTCAATGAGATCCTGCAAAAACAGTAGTATGTGATTATGTAAATGAAGATTTTTTTTTCAATTATCTGTGCACAAGGGCCAGAGGAAGGTTAACTCTGGCATTTCCTAACTTCAGTTGTCCTTGATTGTGCAACCCTAATGGTGTCTGACTGTTTCTGGGAGGGGTTTATATTGTTAAGATGTCTGTGTATATGTAGATAAAACTATAATTACTCTAAGAGATGTGTAGTTAGAATTCTAATGTATCCCATATGCAGAGCAGAAAGTCCTCTTAACAAATTGTAATTCACTTATTTTTCTTGTTTCATGCATTCCCACTTAATCAAGATGTTCTCCACTATTATTTTTGAGACATTTTAAGGAAGCTGAAATTGGCAGAGTGGAGTAATCAAACTACTTCCCTGTGAAGCAATTTGCTTAGGACTAGAACTTCCTTTTTCATTTAATTATTTATGGCAGACTTTGAACGATCCAGCAGTTAAAACAACTGCAACCTGGTTCTGTACAACCTGTGTAACACCAGAACACAGTATTTCATAATAATAATTTTAAAAAAAAGGAACAGAGAGAGATTCTGTTGTTGTACTTCCAGCATGCTCCTATCACTTGAAAGATTTTTTTTTTTCACTCCATTTTTGCATTCTGTGTATAACTTCAGGGGAATTTATGGTTACACGTTGGAAAAATGTAATTTCTTCATTTTCTCTGGTATTTTCTCCAGGGTGATGCATTAGTGCAGTTTGGTTTGGGTTTGGGTTGGGGGGGGGCAGGTTGCATACTTCTTTGCTTTTTTGTGTTTGCTTGTTTTTAAGGCAATGAAATTTTAGTTTATTGATGATTGATTTGTGTTCTCCTGTTGGAAATAGAAAACAAAACATTTTGCATTAGGAATAGAGGCTTCAATGTTACTCTTAGCAAAAGAGTGACAAGAAAATATATTTCTAGGGAAAAGATGTTAAGGCTTTTACTTCTGCACTGCTAGTTTCTGAAGGAGCACCTAGGGAGATCCTGTGTGGCTGCAGTTTGAGGGAAGGTGGCATTTTTCTAGGAAGTGGGGTTCTCTGAATTGTATCTGAGGTAATGGCAGAGTGCCCAGAGCTTTGTGGAGAGATTCCTACTTCTTCAGCAATAAATAAAGTAAATAAATAAATATAGTTAGTAAAGGGTAGGATATCTTTGATGTCAAGATAGTCTGCAAGATGAAAGACTGGAACTGGCATGCAGTGCCAAGCACCCCATGCTTCCTTAGTGCCTTTGGTGCCAACATCCTCAAAAAGAACAAGGATCGTAATCCTTAAGACACCAGATTTGAAAAAGGATTTCCTTTAGAGCTGAGGTTGTTTTTCTTACTCTACAGACTTGTAGCTAGTGGTAAGACAAATTAGTCTTCTAGAAATTATGAAATGTTTAATAACTGTGTCAGTTTTCAGATTACAGATGATATGAAAATTTTTTTTTCTTATATCTGTGGACAAAGTCTTGATGCCTTTGGAACAGAAGTAGGTCTGTTACTTCTTCAAGATGGGGTCAAACCAGCCCAGTGTTCATATCTGGGCATCTGGAATAGAAGAGTTAAAGCAAGGTCTGTGTACTTGATACTTTTGCTCCAAACTCCTAGTCTTCAACTCTTTCCATTTTGGGAATGCAAATCTAACTGGCGTGGCTTGCCTGTTTAGTCTGCAATGGATTTCTGCCAAGTAGTTGCCCACTCCCTTTGAACTCACATATCCACAGTTGTCCTCAGGCAGGGAGTGCCGTGTGTCCATTTCCTGCTGTATGAGGGACCACCTTGTTCTCCTGACTTTGAACCTGGCTTCTATAACAGAGGGTCACTAAGTGATGACAGTGAGCATGTCACCTGTCACCTACAGACCTTTTGTAGACCTTTGTCTGCTCTCCATTACATTGTCTCTTTCCCAGCATGAGAGTACCTGGCTACTCCCTCTTTGGCCTTGGCCACCCAAATGGAGGACCCACACCCATGCATCTTCTTCCTGTGGCTCAATAGCTTCATTAAACCCAGGCTGGGACATCCACATGTGCCCTGGGCCGTCACCTGGCTGGGAGCAGTGGGAGCTGGGTTGTCCATGGTGGAGGAGGATCTGGAAGCCAGGCTGACCCCAGCACAGACAGGGTCCTCACTGACTGGGTACAGTCTCACCATGCCTGGGCTGGGTTAATAGACAGGGTGAGGTGAAGAAGCAGGTCCAAGGAGCATCCAGACAGTCTTGTAAGGAGCAGCCAAAGACAAAGGCCAGAGACAGATACACCTACAGCATATGTCCAGCTAGAACTGAAAGCCAATTAAGGGCTTTTAGTGCACTCAGGGCACTGTCATGCTTATCTATGTTGAGTTTTATTTGTCATTTTATTGCCTAGTCACTCTGTCTTATAAGAGACTCATTTTTCTGTTCTTTAGTTTGCCTTCAAGGTATCTACTGACTGGAGGAGCCTTCCATCATCAGCAAACTTTGTCTGTATGCTTCTGCTGCTTTTCCAGATACTTTCTGGATACACTAGTGTGGATCCCAGCAAACTGGGACTCTGGGACTCTGCTGGTGACATTTTTATGTTTTTACACCTTCATATTTGCTCCAATGCCCTACTTCTTAACCAGTTACTTGTCTGTGCCAAAACTTTGCTTTTTATACAATGGCTTCTAGTGGCCTTTAAGGCTTATGGTGAAAGTCTTTGCCAGAAACTTTCTGGATATCCAAGTGAAATATGTCAGCTGGGTCATATTAACCCACATAGCACAACTGGAGCCTGCAGAGAACTCCAAAGAAGTTTATAAGACAAAATGTCACATTACAGAAGTCATGTTGACTCCCCAAATAAATTTTATTTATCCAGGTGTCCACTAATTCTAGCATTTCTTGTACCACAGATCCTTTGTGGTAGCCAAGGCACTGGTCTGGTCAGAGAGAAAAATTGTGGTAAACTAGTTTTACTTGACTGCCTGTTACCAGCAAATTTTACAGGTGTTAACATTATTAGCAAATCTTTAGGATGTATGACTTGTAATTACACTCCTGTTCCAGTGCTCTAGACTAAGACTGCATCTGGTAAAAATGGGTCTGAAAATAATAACATGTGTTTGATCATGTTGAGAAGCAATGGAAAGGACTGAGTGGTACTTCAGGTCCTTTATTAAAATGCAATGAAAGCTTCAAGCTGCTCATTTGAGTGGTAATTTCTCACAACTGTGAACATTAGCCGAACAACATTTTCAGTTGCAATGAATAGCTAGACCACCCTCTCACACTTTGTTGAAAGTGTCAAATGACTTTTTTTCCCTCAGACTGTGAAGGGGAGGAAAGTGCCACCACTGCAAAAGGAATGGATTAATTTCTCCTTTCTTCTGAAGTGCAGAAGACACAGAAAGAAACTGCAATGCAAAGGGAACTGAGATAGTCTGCAATGCACCATATATAATAGAGGTTCCTTCTCACAAATGAGGGAGCAAACCCATTATTCTGCACAGGGCAAATCTGGTAGCCATAGGACTAAAGGTCCTACCTCTCCCTAAAAGGACAGAGCACTTCCCCATATCCTCATATCAACTCAGATATGGTCACATAAATAGATCATTTCCTATTGGTGGGCAGTTCAGTCATCAGCTGGTTCAGACATCAGAGGTTTCTAGACCTTTCTATTTGAAAGACCATGCAGATGTCAGCTCTAAGCGGAAAATAACACCGTTGTGCTAGTTTTGGTTTTTTAGTAATCCAAATGCCAAGAAACTTCTGATACTATTACTTCCTGTAAAGCAATTGCTTTCTCAGAACAGAGCAGCTTGTTGCTTGTAAATGAGGTAGCAAGGTTTTCATGTACAGGGAAAAACAAAATTGGCTTAAAGGAGATTTAATTATGAGACAAAATAATGTTAAATATTTATACACTAGAACTGGGATATTTTTATTGTCATCATTTTTCATGAAATAATAACATTTCACATTGCGTCTGTGCTAAGAGTCACAGATTACAACCAGAATAAGGTGATTTTCCATTATAGCTGCTGCTTCGGCTTTTAAAATGAAACTGGATTTTTGGTTAATGTTGGAGGGTACAGTCCTGGGAGAAGGACTAGCTTCAGGCAGAGCAGAGAGTTACTTTGAGCAGAAGTCTGCTGTAAGTAGCAGACCTGCTGTAGTTCTGCTACATCACTCAGCCCACTCTGTCCCTTATACTTTGCTAAGGCACCTTCCTCACAACCCTTTTTCTACAGAGAGGCAAAGTAAGACCATTCTTACCCTATCAATAAGGTTTGAATGTAAGCATGGTTGTATTCATTTTTGTTGATTTATCCCACTTGGAAGAGTTGTATGACCAGCTCTTTCAGGCTGAATTATTTATATTTTTGTCTCTGTTGTTATTATGCATTTGTTTCATCAGTTGCCTCAGAGGTAGCACTTGCAAAGAGTCAGGAATCTTGAAAGAAAAGGTGCAATTCTCTGTGAATTATATGTTATAAATGAACACATTTCTGGCAAATGTTTGCAAATCATAGTTGGTGAAGAATCCAGGGGTTGCCGGATTACTTACAACCCACTGCCATTTCCATAACTAAAAACTGCTTAAAATTGCTGCTGGCACTACATTGTAGTTATGTTTAGCGTTCAGGCAGAGGCAGACTTACCAGATGATTTGAAAAGAGTTGTAAGGCTGTCACCATTACTACTCCATAGTGCAGCATGGTATCTTCAGTAGTGGAATAGGTGACCACAGTTTCAGAGGCATCTAGATCAGGCTGACATCACCTTTTTGTTTATGTGGCATTGCAAACATGCAGGTGGTACTGGAGTGTTTCTGTCGGAGGGAGTGCATTCCAGCCGACCATTAAGCACTGCTCTGCAGCTTTCACAACTGACCCAGACTGAAGAAAATATGCAAGCTGTTACCATCAGAGCTATTATAAGAACTTCTCCTTCATGTAGTTGTTGCAGCCTGATCATAATGACTCAATTACCACACGATACAAAATGTTGTAATTGCTGTTAGTCCTGCATGCTGTCAGAGCCTGTTTTGGCTGTTCTGGCTGAATAGTTTTGAGTCTGACTACAAGGAGGTGAACCGAACTGCCAGGATGGAGAAAAGCCAGCAGTGGTGAGAGTCACAGCAGAGCTGTCTAGCACACCCAAAAGCTTTTCATACTACAAATGGATCTCCAGCATTCTGTCTCGCTGCAGAATGTGCTGCATAATGACGCTTAAGAAAACTACAAAGAGAAAGAAAATATCAGAGTTGCTGGAAAGCTATTTGGATGAGGAATTGAGTTTCTCTTATTAAAGGCGATTGATTTTTCTCACAAAAATATATTATTTTTGTTGAAACTTAAGGGCACATTAATTTTAAAGAAAAGCAACAGGATAAAAATTCTAGCTTAAGCATTTTAATAGAGAAAAAAAATTGCTCTGAAAATCAAAGCAAAATTTTAAGTAATTGTTTTGAATTTTCTTCAGTATTTAAAAAAGGGTTTCTAAAGGTTTTAAAGGCAATACCAATCAAATGTTTTGACATTTATCAGAAATTACTTTGCAGAATATTTTTTGAAGGAGATTTATTTTTTCCATATTTTGGAAAAAAGACTTTGCATCTAATTATTCCTATACTTACTTTCAGAAGGCTGATTACACCTATAATTTTTTAATTTTTCAGTTAATCTTTGCTGCACCAAATTAATGATCAGCTGACCAGGTATAAGGGTCATTTTACACTTACAGAGACTAAACCATTTCTCAGCTTTTCCATGCACGCTGTTGGAAAGCTGTACTGAAACTATCCTGAACCATACTGAAGAGTTCCCTGTTGGTTTGCATGCACTGCTCAGCAACTTTTGCTGAAAAACTTGCAATGATTGATGCTAGTGCCAACTACACAGCTACTAAAATAGATTTAATAGATTTCATAAGAACTAGGAGATCTGGAATAGCCTGTCTCTTAAGGAAGTAGGTACAATAATTTTTTAACTCTAGGCCAGCAGTGGTTTTGCAGACCTTGGCACTAGGGTCAACTGGAGTAATTAGAATAAGAAGGAATACTTTCCCTAAGGAGCTCTTTATATTGACTGTAGCTTAATTGAGCTAATAGCTGAGAGTCCTTAATAGAAAAACCCTGAAGAAAAACAATCACTAAGTTTTATTGACTGAACTCCTGACCAAAGTCAGATGACCTGCCTAAAAATTCTGCCATTCTTGCCGTGGGAGTCTACCATAGTTCTGGGATTAGTCATTGGCTTTTGTGGAAGAAATAATGCTATTACAGGACAATAGCAAGGTGGGTTTAGATGAACATGACTGTAGAGTAAGATGACTATTTGGATATGCACATAGGTAGTGTGAAAGGAATTTTTCAGTTTTTCTTATCCATAGCAATTAGACGCCATAGGGTGAAATACAAGACTTCCTTTATTTCCTGTTTATACAGGCTTCATCCTTTTTACCCTGTGCTTTTTGCTCATGGTTTTGAACTCTTTCTCCTTGTTCCTCTGTGCTTTGACAGCCTGTCCAGCTTAGCTCTTCTACAGCCATGGTGTTGGACTGACTTCTGCAGGGCTGTTATGAATTCACTCATGACTCATTTGTCTCTTGCTTCCATGAGTAAAATATGCCCTCTGAACAAATCTCATGGTATGGCAAGGAACACTTCCCAACTTGTTGTGTGTGCTGAGCTGTGTTTAAGCAGGTCTATAAAGCACGTTCCAACCTACGCAGTGCAGCATTAAGATGCCTCTTCCTAATTCCTATCAGGATATAGTATATCATATTCAGAAGAAGACACTATAAGAGACAGGGAGAGTCAGATACAGCCCTCACTTTTTTTCCCCATTAGGCTTTGTCTGCTTTTTTTCTGATCCATTCTTCTGTGAGTGCAATGATACGATGTCTTAGCAAGTAAAGTGGTGCTTTGCTGTGCCTTACCTCATTCTCAGTGTCTATAGCTTTCCTTGTGGGACTCTGTGTTAGAGCCAAAACTCAACAAAAAACGGTTATATGTTTTTAGACCACTTTCTGCCTTTTCTAACGCTACCTCTTTAAAGGTAACACATTGCCCAAAAGAGGCCTTGTTTATGTTTTTCCTTCCCTCCATAAAAATACGGTGATCTGCTTCATTATCATACAGTTTTTATTACTTCCTGCATTCGAATATATGTTAGAGGGACAGTGTTGTTGGAACAATTTTTCAGATTACTTCTTGCTTCTGCAGATTTTTTCCTTCATTGTGTATGCCTGGTAGAGACCACCTTGAATAATGATTCAAAACTAACACTGTAGATTTATTTTAAAAAGAACTAAGAAGAGCTTTCTCCATTCTGATGCCTGCTGTTTTCTGGTTGGATATTGTAGTCACTCATAGGTAGTATGCTTTCTGTGTAAAAACTTGACGTGCTTCTGGTATTCACCTTAAGCAACTTTTGTATTTCTGTTGAACTTGGTGTATGAGGATAGTAAGGTAGGTAATTTGTTTCTGTGACAGAAACTGTGCATGACCAGCACTCAGGTCACTTGACGAGGTTTTGTTATTGTCAATTACAGTTTTTCATGTTTGAATCTAAAGGCTGTGGTCCAAATCCTGCTGTGAGAATATTTCTGTTGAGTTTTGAATGAAGCCTAAAACTAGATGGTCTGGCCAAGGATGATGAAAGGAGAAAAGCTTTTTTTTTTTTTAGTAAGCATTAAAATGTTGAACTAAAAGAGAATTAGATGTATTTTATGTTACTTGTTTAATATGTTTAAACAAATATACCTGCTTTAAAATTTTTAAACTTATTACCCTGAATTCCTATTTTTAGGTTCCTCTGCACTTCTGATAAAATGTCTAAAATATCTGGGTGAACAACAGTGAATGGAGTTCATGGTAACTTTCTACTTGACAGTCTGATAGGATGCAGGTGTGGGAGATAGCTGCTCTTCCCAGCCAGTCTCCTCACTGCTTTTGAACACTGCACTGATGTGCTTCAATGGCCCCTGAAGTAAATCTTTAGTGCAGGGAAATAATCACTGAGATAAACACTAAAGGAGCAAAGATAGAAGTCATCGATGGGTTCATTTATGAACTCAGGGTTACAGTTTGCAGCATCCGTGTACAAATTAGGCAAAAAAAATAATAAAAAAGAGAACCTCAAGAACACTGCTTTATTCTAGTGTTGTAGAAGGTGAGTTTAAATACCTTGATTCTCTACTTGGTGCATTTTGAAGAGTCATACTGGTAACAACATGGCATGTACCATAGCAATGGGCATATGCTTTATATTTTGCTGCATTTTTAATTGTCACACATGGCAATTTGCTTTTCTGTTAATCACTTTGTTCTGTAACACTGAAATATTTCTCATGATTCTCCCTCCAAACCTTGCAGTTAACTCTTCATAATCATAAATCTGTAGTCATGGGTAAAAATATACCTACTTTTCACAATTTGCTTCTTCCTTTTGTTATTGACTGTTATTGCCAAGTGAATCTACATTCAGAAGGCAAAATCTCCTCCCTCTTTAAGAGAAGTAGGCTTATACTCTCCATGCTGTTACGTTTGTGTCTTTTAGCTTGCAACATTATTTGTTTAAATGATAGCTCAAAAAGTACTGCAAATGGTAAAATTTTCAGTATTAGCAGAATCAGAGTAATTGTGCTTAAAAACTATGGTAAAAGGTAAGCAATATGAAAGCAGTGGGAATTGTAAGCTTTCTTGGAACTTCAGAGTCAGATTTTCAATATTAGAATTTGGTTAGTGTCCCTTCCATATTTACTCCTTTCACTAGGTCCGGTTTAGTCTCTGCCAGGCTTCATCACTGGAAGACCCAGGATTTATTTCCTGAAGGAGTCAATCTTTGTGGGTTTGAGAATTTCAGCAAAAGAAAGCTTGCAGTCAAAATGGGCTTCAATTCGCAGAGGTGTCCAGATAATCTGTCTAGATACTCAAATTACTTTCATGTTGTTATTAGTTCATATTTTGGGTGCAGAGACAGAGAAAATTGATAAATGGACTCCAACTCTAAATAAGAAGGTATCTTTTTCATTGTGACTTTGAAATAGGCTTTCCTTGAGAACAGTTGAAATGTAATAGTAAGTGGTGTTGGAAATGGGGTTAAGGAGGAGAGTGCCACAGTCACTGGTGTAGGTAGGTTTTGCTAAAAAGATTTGCTGAAAAGCAAATTTGCTAAAAAGATTAGCTGAAAAGTTGCACAGTGAGGATGTTAAGTTTTGAGATGATGACACATGTTGGCTTGCTTGAACTTCAGAGCTTTGTTGAATACAAAACAGTGGCAGAGTTTAATATTTTGGGAAAATATTTCAAAAAAAAGCAACCCAGTACTTGGCTTTCTTTAATTGAATTGTTAAGGTAATTAATGCAGTACAATGTGTTAAAGGTCAAGCAAAGGGACAATACTTGGTTTTAAATGTGAGTGTATAGTCATTTTTAAGAGAGAACAGTTTGTTCACTTAGTTTTATAGAAGGATGATGCCATAAAATTTTCTCATACTCACTTCCCGTCTCATTTTAAGGAACACTGTGCACCTGTCATTATACTTCCTAATCTTTTAAAACCTCCTTAAACACTGTCTCCAGAGCTAACAAAATACCTTTTTCCTGTCTGCTTTATATGTAAATAACAGATCCATGAAAGAAGTTTCCTTTGCTTGATTGGCTTGGTTTGGTTTCAGAAATTGCAGAGCAAGTCAGTTGTAAAACTGCAGTTTCCATTAAATGGCAAGTGCTTTAGATGTTGTTCCCAAATAGTGCTGATGACTGCAGAAACATCACAGAAAATAAATTTCTTCTCATGAGGCAAATTCTGTTAAGAGTAAGAAAGCGCTCTTGGTCTTATATTAAGCTGAATAACTTGCTGATTTTGGTTTGGGGAAACAAGAAATTTCCCCAAACAAACAGCAAATCTATTTTCAGAGTTCCTCTTTCAGTTAAGAATTGATTTCTCATGGTATTTGAGGTTGAAGCTGTCTAGTATTGTGTAACTAAGTGCTGTACATGTCTTTTAGCACAGAGGTGAGTTTAACATTTCTGTAAACATGTTTGAAAACGTCACAGCAATATCTGTAAACTTGTTCTTTAAGATGTAGCATAGACAAATACTAAAAAAAGAAAAAGCATTTTAGAATCAAACAGAGAGGTTTTAAATACAAACTTAATCAAGCTTATCATAGTTTTTCTTCCTTAAGGAGAGAATATTTTCAGGTTTTATGAGGTAAGTTGTCATAGTTGAAAAAAGAAGACACATTTAATCTGTTATTTCTGATCTGATTACTGTAAATTTGGAGGGTTCTCTCAGTAAAGAAGCAAGGTGCAAAAAGGGAAGTGGGACACATAGTATCCATACTCAAGGAGTTAAATGCATCAGAATCAAATTCCTAATTTTGAAATCCATTCATCCATGGAATATTTTTCTTTAGGGAACTGGTAGAAAAAGGCTTTAGTGTTGGAAAAAGCACTGGAATGTGTGGGGAGAGTTTTTGACTGATTGCAGTGGGAGTTCAGCATCTAGAGCAGTTGCAGTATGGGATGGAGGTTAGATAAATAAATCATATTGCCCAGCCTGACAAAAAATAATAAGTTCAGGTATAGTCACTCAAAGATCAGTCATTGTAAGTGTAATGGAAGGAATAAGGAGACACTTGGCTATTCAGTACAAGACTTTGCAGTCTGTGTTCACAAAGTTTCTTTTCAGCTGTTTTGTGGGGAGAAATACACCAATGTACCAGGGGTGGAAATTAATAATACATCAATGAAGGAATTACTGTTTTGACTTAGGTATGCCAATCCCTTCCATCTTTACATCTGATAAAAACAATATGATAAGAAAGCAGTTTTAGATGCTGTGTAACTGAAATTATTCAAAATTATAATGAATGGCTTGTTTGAGAATAGAGCAAAAAACAGCATTAGAGATATCAGAGTAACATTAACTGTTAAAATGCACACACTTCCCTACCACAATAGGTATTAGTCTGCCACACGGCTTTATTCTGTTCTCATCAATGAAAAATATGGAGAAGTAATTTCTGATCTCACTTTTACTTGTGCAGCTGGACTACTTCCAGAAAGTCCTTAAATGAAGTAGGAAAGTTGAAATCTTGCCTTAGAAAAGAGTCTCTAACCCTTCCCAGTCTCCTCATCCCTCTGTTGAAAGTGTACAAGAAAATACCTGGTATCCTCATTCAGGACATCTTTTCAGTTTAGTCTGGGCAGAACTCATTGAATAATATGTGTTAACACTGAATATGTTGTTGTCTGTGGAAGGTGAAAGAATGGCTGATTTTCTGTGATGGGATAACACAGAATGTTTCTGTGTGTAATAGAAAAACTCTTTATTAATTTGTAATGTTAAAAAATCCCCAATTTTTTTACTTAGATTGCTGCAGCTTGCAGATCAGATGAGACAAATATATTACCAACAGCATCTGTTTTTAATTACTTAATAAAAGGACATAAAAAATACTAAAGTACTGAAATATAAGTAGTCCAAATAATACTGAAATAGATTCTTTGAAAACTCATAGACAGGACAAGTAATAAAATGCTTAAAGTGTTTAAAAGGCTCTGTATGAAATCAGTTTTGAGTTGGTGTTTCCCAGTTGGTCTAGAATGACTTGGTATTTTATTATCATAGGGAATTCCAGTGTAAAGTAATTTTTCATAGTTTCTGTAATTGCAAAATGTAGTTTCAACATCTACTGCAAGAGATCCATGTAATTAATACCAGATTTTCTGGAATAGCTAAAAAATTATAAAAAAAAAATCTACAATCCACAAAATTTGGGCTGTAAACAGATAAAGCATGAAGAGTATAATTGATAAACCATACAATAACCTGGCTATCTTGTGTTTTCTAGAGGCCTTCATAGGACTTAAAAATTATGCCTATTCAGCATACTGATAGTAGCAGCCAGAAAAGACATTCCAACATGGAAGACTCAGAAAGAAAACTCCGCAATTGAACTATCCTCTTATAAACAATAAAAGGTTTTGAATGCATCATGGTTCAAATGCAAACTGCTTTGGATATTGGGTGTGCATTGGATTTACTGGGTAAAGCACCTGGTGAAAATGCAGTATTTTCTACTTTCACTGCACAGAATATTCTGTTACCAAGAATTTAATCCTAACAACTCCTTTAGTCTGTTTCCAATGTGTATGTTGAAGAAATGTGTGCATCCGTATGACTGAAGTTTACCAAGGTCACCTGTGCCTACTTGTAACATTATTTTAACCCATATTTATAGGAACTCAAGTTCCTACAAACCACTCTTCCTCACTGAAAGATTGTCAGCTGTTTTCCCACTCATTTTTTTAACTACTTCCCAGAGACCCATGATATGTGTTTGCACAAGTGATACCTGAGAATGTATTTAGCCATATAGCTCTACAGTTTGTGCAGCCTGGTATTGAATCTAAATGTTCCCATTGATTTATTCCAGCTGAGGATGTGAGCCTCATTGTAACAATGCAGCAGCAGAACATCTAGGAGCCAGCAGCCGGATCTTCTTGCTAGAGCAGACCAAAGTATAACATTCTTGATGACCATTCCTCTTGTAAATCTTAGCACAATTCCTGATGGAGTGTGATATGTAGATCCCAGACTGAAAAACATTATGTTGCATGCAGCAACCTCACAAAAAACCCCTCACCTGTTCCCACCCTATCCCTTCCCTGACTTTTCTTTTTACTTGCATGTATGCTAGCTTCTGTGCTTACTGTACTCACCTGTGTACTTACTAGTTAATGCCTTTTGAACCAGCGTATCTAAACTGAACTGTCAATACCTTTCTTTGTCCCAAACTTCTGCTACTTTGTGGAAAAAAATATCCAACTCAGGCCAAAACTAGCAAGTCAATTCTGTTATTTTTATAAGATTATCACAGGAATGCCAATGAAAATATTCTTAAGTTACAATGGGTGTAACACAGGATTTTCACATTACCCCCTCCCTCTGGGGGAAATCCATAACTTTGTCTACAGTGTGAACTCCACTCATATGGGTCAGGGCTGATTTACCCAGTCAGTGTGTTTGTTTCCACTTCCATTTTCATTGGCACAAAACCAAACAACTAAGGGGAAACAGGCAGTGCAGGGCCCCCACCCTGGCTCTGAACGTATTTTCTTCTATTGTAGCTGGTTCCCTCAATTTCCCAGATCAATCAAAACCTTCTGGAGTCACTGCTGTGATAAAGTCAGTTGCTGTCAGGGAGTAGGATATCTGCGCTAGAGTGATCAAGAGGGGTCAGAGCTTTTTTAGCAGCAATGATAACCCTACAGAAATAAATACCTGCTGAATTCCAGCATAAAATGGGGCCTGGGGGCAATACGGAATATCTTGAAACACACTGAATCTCTAATGGTCTCTGCATTGTGCTGGCATCCTACTCAAGAGCATCAACTCTTACTTTTCCAGGACTGTCATAAAGTTTTGGAGATCCAGCACATAACAAATGCTGATAATGTCAGCCCTTGGATGACTCCTTTGAGGACAGGATAGGATGTTAGTCTTGAGAAGATGTCATCTTGGTCAAGATGTCAGTTCCCTGAAATGTCCTGTCCAAAGTGTCAGCAGCCTGCATATGAATGGTACACCTTAAACCTGTGTAAAATTCCAGTCCATGGATGTGCCTAATGAAAAGACTAGGAATCAAGCTGTGGTTTATGTATTTATTTATGAAAAAATGAATAACATAATCTCTCTCAGTGCAGGGCCATGTTGCACAGTTGTGTCAAGAGGAAGTGCAAATCAGCTTCTGCTGTCCTGGTTTTAGTGAAAAACCTGCTACTGGATTTAGAAGTAGCTGGTTGCTGCCTATGTTCATGGTAAATGCCTCCTGAGTCAGTAATTTACTATTCTCATGTCTGCTTTTCTAATCTTAAACCTGATTTGAAAATTAAGCTTTGCTCTTCCTGATTTTTTTTGGTACATTATTACTGTTACTGACCTCAAGTGTATCCTGAAAGATAATTTTGATTATCGTGTTAGAAACAGGATGTAATACCACCTGTTTCTCACAGATTTCTGTGTAGTGTTTGAACATCAAAACTAACAAGAACTGCTCAATTGGCTCCTATGAGAGATACACAAGATAGAACCTTGTGCTGGGCCTCACAGGGCTATGTCTGCTTTCCCATACGTGCAATTGCCACTTCTACTACAGTAAATGGGATATGCCAGGGCTGCTCTCTGCCTCAGGGGCCAGCTTATGCTGTGCTTCAAGTGCTCACAGTTACAAAAAATTAGGGTAGCCCTATCCAGGTTACATGCTGGGAATGGCCTCTGACCTGTGCTGGCTGCTCAGCCCTACCCGGGAAGGCTTTGGAGAAGACCTGTCTTGGCTGGCAGAAGTCTGGGATTGTGTCCACAACCAAGATGGAGCTATTAACACTGTTCCTGGACAGTTGGTTAATTTTAAACATAAGCCATGAGGTTTACAATTTCTTACAGTTACATCTCATCAATTATTGTATGTCTGGAGGGATTCAGAGATCTTATTCAGAGATCCTATTCAGAGATACTTGGGAAAATGTCTGTGCACTCTCTGAGTTTTATGTTCCCTGCTATGATAGCTTTCATGTCAGAGTTCCACAGGCTGGCATTCTTACATAAGAAAAAATACTATCTTTTATCAGTTTTCAATTTGCCACATATAATTTCATTAATTAACTGATTTGTTCTTGTCTTACAAAAGAGAGAAAATAATCAGTTCTAATTCCATGTGATGACAAATTTAATTTGTTAATAAACTGATAAGCAATGAGGGCTAGAGCAACAGGAAGCAGGAATAATAAGTGGTTTCATAGACAACAATTACACTTTCATATAAGTCTCTATACTAGCCTGTAAGGAGATTTTTTTACCTAACATTTTGTTATTCCTAGGTGTGCCAACTGCTTCATCCATTTAAAGCGTATATTGCAGGACATAATGCATCAGCAAATGATGATGCAAGGCAAGCTGATAGGACTGGCCAGGGCATAGTACACTCTTTGTCTCCTGGCTTCAGTGGCCAAAACCCAATTGTTGAATTATTTTGTGAGAGCACAATCTTGTCTTTCATTGAATTATAAAAGACTCTGCCAGGGTTATGTGCTATTTCCAGTCAGGAATATGGAGGCTTTAAATTCTTGCTGGGTACAGAGAGTGCTATGAAGATGAGGCAATGGGAATGATGCAGAATGAGAGTCTGGACTGAGTTTTTAGTAGTGCTTAAAATAGTGATTCCTTACAAATCAACCAGAAGAGTCACATTTGCAAATGAAGAATAACACAGATACAAAAGGTTCTTGCTCACTACAACTTTATTGTACTTGTGCTCTGCAAAATACATCTGATAATGTGTTGCAGAAGAATAATGTAAAGTTTCACTCATATAAAGCTTTTAAAATTTTATTTTATAAAATATGCTGGTTATATTACTGATGAGTCTATGCAGATGATTTTACAGAAAAACTTGTAATGTTTATCCTGTTGGGAATTCTCAGTATTCTACAGCTATTAATAATAATAAAAAAAATTAGGAATGTTTTAGAAAATCATTTAAATTTTACTGACTTCATTTTTTGATGACCCACACTACATTGCCTGGGATTTTCATGACCTACAGTTTGTCTGTTCAGTGTTTGGAGAAATTCAAAAACCCCAAGGGTGAATTAAAATATATTTCTCCACACCCAAACTCCCCAGCATCGAAACCTGCTACTGATGCCTTTGCAGAGCTGAAAGTTAGTGCAACATCCTACTAACAAAGGATGGTGGGATGGGTTTGAACCCTACCCAGAGGAATAATGCTTATATTTTTAAGTGGGGAGGTCAGGGAATAAAAGGACATTTTTAGAAAGTTCATGGCTGACTTAGAATTGAACCTTGCCTTTCCTGGTCTTTAAGCATAAAGTAATTTGGTAAGGAAATTCAAAGTCCGGAAGGAACTACTTCATTTCATTTGGTGTAAAAAATCAACCTCCTTCTCCCCCCAAATGCAATCAGCATTACTTAACTAGGTGGTAAGCACATTTCCATATGCATCCTCTGTGTTTGAGAGTGGATCTCTCTCCCTGAATGGGTGTTTGCCAGCGTTGGTCCAGTTATCACTCCTTTCCTTGAAAGGAAAAGAAAATGGTCAAAACCAGAGAGTATGGCACCACAGCCCTCCTCACTGCTTGGGTCTGAGTGGTGCCTCCCATGTGGTTTTCAGACAGCAGCAGTTACTGAGTTATGCTCTCCCATTCAGCCTTGAGGGGGCTGCAAAGCTTCAAATACAGGATTCAAAGACACCATTGTGCACGAAAGCACTTTAAACGGTTGCTGAATTTTAAGTCCATGGTTAAATTCAAAGCATATCTATACGGTTATAGGATTTGCTCAAGACTTTTGGGAATTTAGAGCTGTGCAGATTGTAGAGATGCTAAAGTAAATATTGTTCCATATGATGATTACAAATCTGGGGGTATCTGCATTTATACACAATCACAGCCATATTTCCAAGCAGTAGACCTCAACCCAGTAACATTGTTTGTGAAGGAGCAAACTTTTTTACACATCAGAATGAGTCTTACTTCCTTTTTATTTATTGCAGAGATAATCCTTTATTTTATTTTTAAATCTGAATGTTTAAATAGAATTAGGATTGTCTGTTTAATTTAATAATTGCAGTACCTGCAAACGTTAAATTAGGTGTGGTGCATAGTAATTTTTTTATCAGCATAATGTAGTGGTATCATATTTTTGAGAGATCATACAGCTTCTACAATTTGGAAAGTAAATAAAGGAGCAAAAATAAACCTGCCACATCTCCTCATCTGAACTTTCCCAGACTGCGCTCAATCAAAGTGTGGGTTGCACGGAGAGCAGAGTACATGGTTTGGTCTGCGGAGGCTCCAGAAGAGTGCTAGGCTTCCTGTTTTGCATAAACAAATTGAAGAGGTTTTATCTCATTACTAGCTTAAATGTGAGTCAGCAGAGCAGATGGGACATTTCTTATTTCATATCAATTAATATGCTCACACTTTGCATATGGACATTTTTCTAGATCTGCAGATTGCCTTTAGGTTCAAAATGGTTTCTGAGGTGAAGATAGGCTTCTGTCCAAGCTTATGCCATAGGATAGCTGTTTTTGGTTTGGTGTTTGTGTCTTGCTGGAATAACACGGGTTTGTTTGTTCTGTAGCCATTCCAGCCCACCCACATCTTGGTGGTTTGGCCCTTCCTTGTGCTTGTCTGTAGGTGTGCCCATTGCTGACCTCATTCACCCATCTATTTGCAGTCATAAATACATCTAACCTAATGCTTGGCCATATTTGTGTTGTGATATCCTTGAAATAGAAAAAACCCTTAACAATTAATTCCTTCTTACAAAGCAGAACTTCTTTCCACCTAATGTTCATCAAACTAGGTGTTTTTGTCATGCTGTGACGTGAAAGGATTGTAAAGTTTCTCTTTTACTTTGGGCATCACCACGTACTTTCAAGTGCCTCTGCTATGTCACCTGCCTGTGCTTTCTTAGTTCAAATGACCATGCTTGTTAGTACTGCCTTTTAAAATATATGTAAAGTGCTTAAAGATTCTCAGATGTCAATATGAAAGCAAATTATAATTAATTCTGTACTGCTTTTTTATGTCTAAAGTGCTAGGCACACTAGCTAAGATTTGCTGTGGTTTGAATTTGCCTAATTCTGTCAGGCAGGGGAAATTTTGTTGTTAACTTGAACGTGACTAGAGTTAACATAAAATATTTGGAGTTTTTTTCCCTGAAAATTCAATTCCAGGGCTACATAGATGTATTTCAGGACATTTTCATATAAAAAATTGTGTCATCCGCAGAGAGAAGTAGATTTTATTTTTATGCCAAAATGAAATCCAGCAGCATTCTGTTTTATGGGGGAGCCTTTTAATGTATTTAAAAAAAAAAATATTGGTAGTGTTATTAAAACCCACCCCAGCTATCATTGTTATTTTGTGCTACTGCCTAAGCATGTGGAGTCATTTACACTACTGTAGAGTCATTCCCACTAGGAGGGAAATGCTGTGTGATTCAGCTGTGAAAAGTTCCAGTGCAAAGTGTAAGTGAGTGTGAAAAAAACCTGGATAATGCACAAACTGCAAGTATGGGCTTTTTCCCCCACACTGACCTTGTTTTCATTTGATCCTAACCTTCACAAAATTTGGGTCTTTAAGGCTGAAATAGACACTGTTCCTAACTGGATTGCTTTTGTGCTCTTATAAAAAATCTTGGCCAAACAAAATTTGTTGTCCAGCACTTCACCAGGGTTGGATAAGTGCAGAAATTATAGCAAGTGGAGAGGTAGAAGTCAAAACTCATGCCTGAGAAAGAAATGCTGAGTATAATAGGACAAAAGACAGGTTTCAGGGGTAAACAGTGACAATAGAGAAAAATAGAGGAGTGTGAGAAATTAGAGGACAATATTAATTTTAGCACAGATTTTGGAGGCAAATGCTGGAATGTGTTAGTCATTCAAGAAAAAAAAAAATTAAAAGAGAAGTACAAACGTATGGGATAAGATTATATAAAGAATGTTTCCTTCCCAAATTTGCAGTTAGGCATTGTATCTCTGTGTCTGGCTGTGGCTTTAGCTTCCCACAAATGACTCATGAAAGTCGCTTTTGAAATTGTATATTTCAGTACTTACAATTGTCTTGATGAGTTCATATGGTGAAATTCAGTGCTGGGACTCTAGAGAGGCAAAATCAGTGGACAGAACAAGCTGGACAATTAATTCTGTTTCATAGGATATGAGGTTTGCATGTACACATGACTGTTTATATGGTGCAATCCTTAATGAGTCAGATGTTTTCCTTGCCCCCTTAGTTTTAGGGCAGTCTTCAGATGATTCAGCATGGTGTAGGAAAGACAAGGACAGGGTACTTTCTGCCTCACACAAGTTAAAAGGTATATATGTAAAACAGTCAGGAAACTCCTAGAAGAGAGTGAAGGGTTTCATGGTTAGGAAAACTGGCAACCATGAGAATGGGATCCCATCCCTGCTTTTACTGATAAGTTCTTATTAAAACTGGTCAAATTGCTTTGACCAAAATTTTCCGTTGGGCACTAAATACTCATTTTTGGATTTTCTACAATGGGGCCAGATTGACAAAGTGCTCTCCCAGCTACAGTTTAAACTCATTGGTAGTGTGCTTTGCACATATGAGACCCCATACAAATACAAAGTAATTAAGGGAAATCAGTAGTTTCATTTCATTGTTGAGGAACCCAAAATCTGTGGAAAGTTCTTCCATTTTTGCCCATTATCTCCATGACATGATAGGAAAAAGCCATTTCCCCAACAGTCTATTTCGCTTCTGAAGTCAATTAACATTTTTTAATCACTTAGATAACTTTGGTGAAAGCTCTAATTAGCTCCAGAGGAATTTATTAATTTCCCTTTTCAGTTTAATGTTGAAGAATCACACTAAATACTTAAATATTCTTTATTATAGGAAGTGTGAGTATGACGCAGAAAAAAATGATTATGAAATAAAACCCATATTCCAATGTATTCTTATGATGGAAACAAATGAATTGCCCAGCTTTCAATTTAGGAAATGTTGAAATTAAGCCCTTGGCTTCACTATCTGAAAAGGGTGTTAATTTTGGTTTGGGAAAGAGTAGAGGGGGTGAAAGAGAGAGACCTTTATTGTATAAAATATATTTAGACTGTGAATTTCCTTTGGTGTATGGTAGTAAAAATTACTTGACAGGCAGATTCTGGATATGTGGGGCTCCTAACCAGGAATATCATAGCTAAATTTGTTTCCATTAAAATCAATAAAATATCTTGGATTGCTTCTAGAAATGTTTGTGGTGTGTATTGCAACAAGTATTCATTCTCCACAGTTCAGAACTGCTCTGGGCCAATGGGATTGCAAAATAGCTGTCAGCTTTGGCTGACATCCTAACGTTGCCACAGCAATTTTTCTCTTTAATGAGTAAAATAGGTGATGTTTATAGAAAAATAACTGTCTCATGAGAAGCTGTGCAAAACATTCCATTTAAAACCATTCTGTTTATATATAGTTTTGTTGTTTGTTTTCTTTTCTTTTTACTTACTACTGTGGACATTTGCATGAAAACAGGATATTTCTCCTTCAAATTGCAGTCATGGACAGAATAGCTACTATGCCAACCCACTTAAGAAAAAAACCCATCTATTTTACTTACCAAATCTGTTTATTCTGTGTATACAGAGTTTCAAGCACTTATTTTCCTCCCTAAATTTAGGGGCTGTTTTTTTTGTATTAGTTCTGTAAAACCAACAAAGCAATATGGATGTAATAAAATGAGAATACATTTCTGCAAAGATTAAATTATTTTAAAAATCATAAATAGCATTTATGTTTTAATAAATGACATGTGACATCAGAGATGAAAGTATTTTTGTTACAGGTACTGGCTTTTTCTTTTTACACAGCCTAGAAGCAATGATAAATACTCGAGAGAGATAAATAGAAAAGCTGAGTCCTGTTTTTGGTTGCTGATGATCAGTAGAAGTAATAGACACAAAGAACATCAGAGTTCTCACTCATGGACAAATTTGACTTTTCCAGTCTCAGGTTGAGCGTAATATTAGGGACATACACTTTTACTGACAAGTGGCATATTTTCTCTGGTTTGGCAATGTCTTGTAATGCCCTTAAGATTACTTTAGGTGTCCTGGGCTGAATCAGCGTACATTAAGACCCATATTCCTGTATGTATTTACATCACTCATCATCTTAGTCGCTGACTTCAGGTCAATCTGAGTGTCCAAGGAAAGTTCTCAACTGCCCAGAGAGCTCTGTGTCATTTGTTTCTCTGGCAGGAAAGAGATGGAGAGTGAGTGAGGTGTGCTGCCAAATCCTCAGCCCCTGTAAGCCCTCATCCTAGTAATCAGGATCCTGGACCACAGAGCCATTCCAGCTGGAGACAGCTCCAGCCAGAGCCATCTTACAGGTGCTCTACCCTGTAGAGGCTCTCTGGCCCTGGACTAGGAGCCTGCCTGCAGTAGCTTGTGGCACAGAGCAATGCTTTTCCTGTTCCTCCTGCTCTCAGTCTAAGGTGGTTCTCTGAAAACTGATACCTACCTGTGCAAAATCCACTGGATAAAGCTGTCATCTGTTTGTACAACTGCAGGATTTATAGTCACCGTACTAATAAGTAAATATTCCCTCTCTGGTTAATGAATGGAGCACCAGGGTTGTAGTGCAGGTGAGCATAGTCTTCTGACTGTAAAGATTTGCAGGGAAATTTAAAATGGGCAGGCTTTTGTTTGTACTATACAGATCAAGTTTTCCAATTCCAGGAGCACCACTTCTTCCCAAAGCTACCTGCAAATCTTTCTGACAATCTTTTTTTCCTCATTTGAACAAATAAGCATCCAACTGAGCTTTCCTAGTGTAACCAGCCTGCATTTGGCTCTGAGAGCCCAAACGGTCTCTTTACCTCATTGGGGCCATATGAATTCATGCTTTGCAAATAAAAATTATAAAAGCTATGTAAAATATACCTCTCAATTCTAACTGAAGATGTCAACTGCATTTTTGGCATGCAACTTCACAGAGTCAGGGTCTGTTTTCTTAGGCCGAACACCATTTAAATGTGACTGAAAAAGACCAGGACCCTGTCTGTCAAGAAAGATCAAGGGCTCTTTGGAGAAATCAGTTGCATTTATTCCTATTTTCTAACTGTTCTCTATGTAATTTGCACTTGAAAATTTTTAAGTTGTTTTTAGTTTGGGCAACTAATAATGCGTATTTTTTCATCCTTATAGGACCTGACATTTGATTGTGGCTTGATGAAATGTTTGCAAAATTTTAACAGCATAAATGGGCCAGTTAGTTTCTTTGGTTATCTCTTGGTGATATTCAGTTCCCTATTCAGCCTATTCTGTTCAGTGCTGCTTTGGCAAACTGTTACAGACTTTAGCAGTAGGCAGTTCACGGTAATTATATCATATAATACACTAAGTAAATATATGATAAATGATCAAATGTTAACCAAACAAGAAATGCAACCCTGGGGACTGAAACTGGGCTTGAAATTATCATGGGTAAACACAGCAGGTGAGCAAAGGAGTATGACAAAGAGGGTAAGAATTTCTTAAAGCCTGACTACCACAAATATGTCAATGGAGCTGAGTCAGCATGGGAAGAACACAGTAATTTACTGTTGATTCAAAAGCCAGTAGCTCACTGCTACCCTTCTGGGCAATGTGGAATTCATCAGCTGGAAGTGCAGATGACTAACCTTCGGGGACTGCTGCCTCTGCTGCTCTTCAGGCCAGCTCTTGTGCTGCTCCTTTCCAGGGACACTTCTCTGGAAACAATAGCATGTCATAGAGCCGCTGAGATAACTTACAGTCAGCATCAGACCAGCAGCCAAAAAATGTGAATGATACCAGTCACCTTTTTAGAAGTTGCGGTTTTAGGATTTGCATTTCTGAATTGAAAAACGTTGATTTCACTTTGTCTTTATCAGGCCAATATGCATAGTAAATATATATATATATAGTGTGCACAAATTATTGTTTAGCAATGTAATTTATATTTCTTTGCTATAGGATTTATTACATAAAATATGCTTTTCCTTTGCTATTTCTCCAACGTTTTCCCCTCTAGAAACAAGGCCTTTTTCTGCTTTTCTTCCTTCTATCTCTATTTTTCTGCGTAGAAATATATTTAGTTATTGCGTTGTTGGTTACTTTACTCTTAAGTTGCATCTTTGCCTGACCTCCAGCTTTTCTCTGCTTTTATCATCAGCTCATGGATGCTATGACTGTAGGACCGTGCTAACTGACCCCTCTGGAGTTTTCACTTCTCCCTGCTTCCCCAGTGACTATCCCAACAGCCAAGCGTGCAAGTGGATCATCCGAGCACCTCATGGATTTATCATACAGCTAACATTTATTGATTTCGACATTGAAGAGGCTCCAGGCTGCATTTATGATTCACTGACATTAGACAATGGAGAAAGCCCAATGAACCTTTGTGGCATCACTGCCAAGGGATTATCCTATAATTCTACCGGAAATGAAATGATTGTGTCATTTAAAAGCGACTTCAGTATCCAGAAGAAAGGTTTTAATGCCAGCTATGTAAGAAGTAAGTCCAAAGCATTTCATCCCATTATAGATGTTATAAGGAAATGTCCTATAAGGATTAGAATGACACTTCCCAAAGGAATCAATCTCTCCATGAGAAGAGAATGAATGGGTGAGGCTGCACTTTACAGGGTTATCATGTATCTTTTATTCGCTAATTTATTTTTCTTTGAATCAAAATTATTTTACTCCAGGACATGACAAGAAGTGTATTAGAAAAACTTTTCACGTGCAAAAATTTTAGGCCTGACACTTCTCTCCCTGCCAATTTATGCTGGAGGATTCAGAAGCAAGATACTTCTTTCCTAGTGTCTTTCAGGTCAGCACACCTGCAGAGGGACATAGAAACCTAAAGGAGAGCATGATCAGCCTGGACCTCTGGCCCAGTATAACTCCCAGCAGTGGGAAGAAGCTTGTGCAGAAAGCAGAACTTCTCAGAGTTCATCCGGCCTCTGGAACAAACTCCCAAGGATGAACTGACATTGCAAAATGGCTACCTGCCATTCCAGTTCCTTGACCTTTCTTTTCCTTCCCTAAATATGTAACAATGGCTTTAAAGGTTTTAAAAAGCCACTCATGGGGGTTTTTTTCCCTAGAAGATAAGCATAAAAATAATTTCTGATTGGTGTTTGGCTTTTTGTTTAGAGCATTAATTAGAATTAATTAGACAGTAAATTAGACAGTAAGGGGCAGTGAGGGAACAAAGGGCATTAGGACAGTCACTGACAGGCCCCATGTGTGGCTCACTGTTCATTCCATTTCAGGGTTATAGTTTCCAGTTGCATGCTCTCAGTAGACTTTCTTTTTGTAGTGGTTTCACACCTTAAACTGAACACTAGTATTGCATTTAGCCTTTATATTATTGTAGCACAGTTATGTTCTGCAGGTTGGTTGGATGTAAAACACACAGCAGGGAAGTTTGGCAGTTCTCTCTTCAGTCACAAGGACATCTTTCTTGTGATTATTTTAAAATATTTATTACACATTTCATATACTTTAAAATAATTAAGATAGTAAATCCCAGTAATCGTAAGACAAAAGTAGGCTTTTTTATGATGATTATGTCATCAAAATTTGTATGCAGTCCAGAAAAGAAAAAAGGTAACATCACAGAGGAGCTAAAAATACTTCTCTCTACTGAGATCCTTTCATGCTGACAAAATAATGTAGTAATAATTGTAGGAGCATCTGTTTTCTTATGAAAGTCAAAGCAAAATTTTTGAAAGGCTTCTCTATTTGAAATTAACAAAACTCTTGCTGTATTGTAAGAAGTTGTGAAATCAAGTGGATCATAATCATATGCAGCCAAAATCATTTATTTCTTTATTCTTGTTTAATATTTTAATGTTTAAGTATCACTGTAAGAGATGAGTTACAACTGGAATTAAGAGACGCAGTGTTTACCTCAGCTGTGTTTAATAAAGGAAAGGTCCACAAACATAGGCAGAGAACCCCTTGTGTGTATATACACCTAGAGTAATGTATTGTTATGGAAGCAAGAGCTCCTTGACAAATGGAACCTTATGCTCATGGATAGTACCATCAAAATTAAATAGTCTTGGAAGAAAGCCTTTTATTTTGAAAAAGAAGGCTATTTTCCAGTGTGAGGAAAAGTACCAAAGACCTTCACCAGCAGCTTATATTTTAATGTTTCATGTATATATTAGTTCAGAAGCTCTATGTTAAGGCTCGCTGTTAAGCACCTAGGTTGAGGCTGGCTTCATTTGGTTTCATTACTCTAAATGAGTAACTTTCACCTGACATCTGGACTGTGGATGCTGGGAGAGCTGTCTGCATTCTTCTAGGGCAAATTATGACAGTATTCTACTTATCACTCACAGTTGTGCAATTGTGTTACTTTCAGAACATAGTTACAGACAATGATTGTAGTAATACTTAAGCTGGAAATGGGTACAGAAAAAGGTCTTGGAAAAGGTATCATAATGTACTGCTTTCCTTTCAAGTTATAAATGCCCGTGGAAAATAGGACATCAAGGTACACACACACTGAAATGACATCACATCCGCATGGCAGATGTCAGTACTATGCTGTGCTATGCTTGCAAAGAGTTCCCAAAGACATCCAAAAGATTGCACACCACTTCAGGTCATGTGAAAAATTGCACACCCCCTCACTTCACATGAAGTTTCAAAGCTTGTACTTCAACCTGGCACCATCTTTAACAACTAAAAATGTGGTAGGAGAGCAAAAGCATCAATTTCTCCCAGAACTAGGGGATTAGTGTTGTATTTTTTTCTATTTCCCAGAAATTATAATTTTTATATAATAATAAAATTAATTTGTTTGTTCCACTTTGAATTTCATGAAGTAATGCAAAGTTGGAAAGTAAAAGGCCATTCAAAGATGCACAATTTGCTGTCTAGAAATGTAGTTTAAAAAGACATTAGTGATACATACATCCTAATATGCAGTATGTTCACAAGGCAAAATACATGGGAGAAAAGACAGACATATGAGAGTTAGTTGTGGGAGGAAATCAGTTTAGGAATAGAACGGCTTTTGTGTGACTGCTCAGTTTTATATAAGTTTTAAACTGAGTTTTGCAGACTCATGTTGTCCATATCAAATTGGCCACCCACACAAATGTTTGTTTCCTGCTTGCCAGTAGCAGATGGCAAGATAGCCATATCCTCAGCTACAGTAAACCAATCCAGCTTTGCCAGTCTTTGGGGAATTATGTCGATTTGCACCAGCTGAAGAATTGTCATGGTAAATAATTTCCTAGTAACACTTAACTGTGTAAGTAATAACTCCACCAGTAAGTAGAAGTCAGTCACCAAAAGGGGAGGAATGAGAGCCAACAGACCTATGTTAGTACAGAAATGCTTGAGGCAATTTAGCATACAGTTAAGCAGGACTGCAGTAGCCCAGATTAAAAGCACAATCCACTGAGGTAGTAACAAAACACTCCCGAACATACTTGGTATGTGGACACTTGCAGACCTCATGTAAGTTTGGCACATTTCTTCCAGCATCAGTGACAGTTCAGATGAAAGCAGGAGAGCTAGAAACAGCAAAAGTCACCCCTTAAGCACCAAACTACACTGAAAAGCCCATCAGCTGGCAGGAGACCAGTATTCCCTGCAAAGGATTGTAAAACAGAGCCTAAGGACTCCTGGCTTGCTTAAGTGTGGAGGGGTGTATGATATGTGAGACAGTGAGATGCAAGTAAGGCAGATGTTTGTACATTCTTCCTAAGAAAATGTGTCAAAAAACCCCCATGCCCATTGTAATCCAGTTATCACAGAACAGTCTGAGTTGGAAGGGACCCAGAGGAATCATCATGTCCAGCTCTGGAGTGAATGGCCCATATGGGGATCCAACCCACAACCCTGGCTTTATTAGCACCAGCCTCTAACCAACTGAGCTAATCTCAGGATCTTCCTAAGAGAAAAAATTTAACATCATTCTGAAAGTATTCTGAAATACTTGGATGATTATTCCAAGAGTATGTGTATATTCTTCCTCAGAGAATAATCAGTTTCTCTGGTACTAACATTTAAATTCATCAGTGTGATGACTGACTGTGCAACAGCAACCAGGAAAGAGATTTGCAGTTAATATTGATGACAGGGTTCAGTTTTTTCCATGTGGACAAAATACTTGTCAGTTTTGTCTTTTCAGTGTATGGGGAAGCTACCAGTGGTTAAATCTGTATATGAATACAGCAAAACTGAGTAGACTTCTTCAGTAGGGGAGCAAAGTCCTCCCCATTTATTTCTCCTTTTATACGGTTTAAATGTGACCAGGTGGTCCGTAACTTTTCTGACCACCTGGTCTGGATAGTGCTCTTGAAACTCAGAGGCAGAGATGAATAATCTTTCCTCTTTTTCGAGTCTTAAATCCTTATGCTTCTTCTGGAACACTTTCCATGTTACGTAAAGGAGCTTACAGTATAATTAACCTACTAAAAAATGTCCCTGTTTTCAATGGAGAGTTGAACGCATTTTCTATCTATAAAATTGTTACAGCATGCTTTTTCCCTTAGGAAGAAAAATAAATCTATGAAGTAAATCCAGTAACTATAAAAGCCCAGTATTTTTCTCTCTTCCCTCCCATTATCCAGTTGCCGGGTTGGCGGATAATGTTCAGTGCTTTATGTTATTTTACTGTGTAATATATTGGTCAAATTATGTTCTTGTGTGTATCCAAATATGGTAGTTTGGAGCTCAGAGTCTTTGCAAGCATCTGGCAAAGTGAACTTGCAGTACCATAGACAACACAGAATCCTTATACATCGTATATCTGTGTCTTTTCCTGGGTATGGCGTGACAGTCACCCTGCCCTCATGTCTCACACCCTCGTATTTGAAAGGGTTTTATTTCATTCTGAGAAGAGAATAGATGTAGTAATTAGTGTAAGTGTTGTGACATCACTGAAAAGTCCCGGAGGAGACTGGGAATTAACTACTGTGGCAGTTATTCTTCAGGTTCTGCAAGGAACAGTTTCACTTCCAGCTTACACACTATGAAAATGTGTAAGAGGTAGCAGACATTTGTGGGAGACACGGGTCTGAGGCAGAGCTGAGGAGCCAGAAGTAAAACCAAGTGTTGTTTCAATCTGTACCAGACACTTTTGCATGTCTGGTAGATGGAAACTTTTCTGTGGAGAAATTTGCTGGAAGAATTCTGCTACCATAAATGTGTCAATAAAACTGAGCATATTAACATTTTATTTTGAAAAATAATGTTCTCTGAAATACAGTGATCAGAATTGTCATTCATGTACTCATGGACAAAAATACATGTCGTGATACTTTCTCATTTGATGGCTGCCATTTTACCCATGCAAATGAGAATACTTAACAACAATTAGAGCAATTCTGCCTAAGTACCCTTACAACAATACATAAATTGCTGTGGGACTAGAAATTTCTAGATACTTGTGCAAAGTCCGAAAGTGCTGGTCCAACTGTTAGCAAATAGGGAACAGCTTGGATAGAAATATTCATGAGCACACAATTGCAGTATTCGACCAGAAAGCTGCTGGGGACAAAATGGGAAGATGCCTAATGCTGTGCAGAAATACCCATTAGCTGAATTCAGCAACAAAAGGCTTCAGTTTGCCAAGGAATGTAATGGGGGCTTTCTTCTATTGTGAAATTTAAGAGAAGGAAGGCCTGAACTTCATTGGTGTAATGCAGTCACGCAGACAAGTAATTAAATAGTATATCTTAAAAGCAAGTGTTTTTCACAGTACCAAAAGCGTACTATATTTTTCAAATAACTGCTTTATTCCATTGCTTAATGCATCCTTACTAAATGAATGAGAAGTAATTTTTGTTAAGTGAGCTGAAGCAGAGTTGGAGGTCAGTAGGTAATATGTCCTAATATTGCTCCTAACGCAACTTAGGGGGTGGTTAGCTGGGTGTCACACAGCATTCTCTGTGTCACTGAAAGGATCTCTGCATATTTTCAGCTGAGTGCACTCCCAAGTCAAATTCCCCTTGGCGTGTGCTGTTGATATATTACAGTGATAATAACGACCTGATGAATGTTTGATTTAATGAATGCGACTTTAATCCCTGCTGCCAGTCTGCCTTTATTCCTATGTGATGAATTTTTGTTGTTGTTGTTAATTTACTTATCTGCTCTTGATTCTAGTTGCTGTGTCTCTGAGGAATCAGAAAGTCATCATTCCCCAGGTTCCTGACATCGATGCTGTGTCTGTGGCAGAGACGGTCTCAGTGCCAGAGCTTAGACAGTTCACACTGTGCTTTGAAGCAACCAAGGGCAGCAGCGATGATAACGACGACTGGAAGGTTTTCTCCTACACTGATGCATTGTTGAGAGAGCTCTTCAGCTTCGGGAAGACCACAAAAGGCCATTTTCTGTCCATTTTAGGCACGCAGTGCATCCTTAAGAATGCATTGCCCCGAAATGCAGAGTTTTTCACAGGAGCCTTTCAACAGCTGTGTGTTGTATGGGATAGCTTCTCGGGCACTATAGGTGTATATGCCAAAAGCACCTATCACTTAGTGAACTGTCCAGAGATCTTTGACAAAGTTATCCCTGGAAATGGGAGGCTGGTGCTGGGCTCTAACAGCAATGAAGTGAGCTCTCTAAATGGGGACATTTACAACTTCCGCCTCTGGAATTTCACCATGAATGCGCAAACGCTGGCCAACCTCAGCTGCGATGTGAAAGGAAACATTGTAGACTGGGAAAATGAATTCTGGAGTATTCCAACTTCAGCACTGAAAGCAGAAAACAATTTGAGTTGTGGTGAGTATGCCTTGCCAAAACTTTTTTGCTTATTTCCCCCACACTTCTGTATTGTGCTGAACATATCACATACCAAGACAGAAAAAACTGACAACATTCCTGTGAAAGAAAAATAGCAAGGTATTACCTTTATTAAAGCTTAGCTCAACTCTTACCATACACAGAGGCTTTGCAAGGGTATGGAGTTGATTCCTTAAAGGAAAGAAGCAAGTTCCCTAAGTGTATTGAGTTGCTGCTGGAAATTATCTGCAGATCAAAGATTTCCTAAATACTACTTATTGGCTCATACAAAAGGGGAATAATGACAAGTACCTGCTAGCCTCAAATAAGATTACTGTGGTCTCTGGAGAAAAAACGTATGTTAGCTAATTAATTACTAAGTGTTTTTGTACCTGCCCTTTGGCCCTTTGATTAGCCAGAGGAGCCCATGCTAGCCTTGTGCTGTATATGCAGAGCCAGCAAAAGCAGTGACAAAAGCAGTGCATAGGAGACAGGAAACTAAAGAAAATTAGAAGAGGTGGACAGGAAGAAAGAGTTTGAGATCAAAATCGTGAGATTTTTTCTTCATGATGACGTATTATCAGTCCTTTTTTAGCTGATATTTACTGAAAGTGTTTTTTCCTGCAGATTACTCCAGAATATAAATTTCAATACGTTTACCAACCTACTCTCATTTTATGGCTCAGACACTTGATTCATTTAAATGACCTGGAGTATTTTTTGTATATGTGATAGAGAAACTGTCAGCATTCTCAGAATACTTAGTTTAGAAGAGAAGCTGCCATCACTAAGGCATGCTAGTTTCTGTATCTAATAGTTCATGACAGATTAAGGTGGCTAAAAAAGTTGCTTTGCTTGCTTTACTGTACTCATATAAAATGTGGGACAGTCATTCTTAGCTGGAACTACTGAGAAAGATTTCAATATGCCTCTGCCTCTAAAAAAAATTAAGCAACACCTGTATACAACCACAAGCAACTAGGTGCCTTCGTCTTTCTACCAGAAAAAGAAAAGGCTGATCTGACCACAACTGATGAAGGTGTTCTAGACAAAAAAAAAAGTTATTTTTATTTCACTGGTACACACTGATCTATCTGTTGAGATAGATAATAACTTCCCAGGAAATGGTGCTCTTCTTACACTGTTACACTGTGATGTCTACTGTAACACTTCTACCAGACAACCTATCTCTGTAAAAGCTGCAATCTTATTTAATTTTGACTGGAGTAGGAGTCTTGTTCTTCTTTCTGTTAAAGACTGTACAATCCTAAGACACAAATATATTATCACAGCTGTGGTCATAGAAACAATAGAATTATTTTCATTCCACAGCTTTATTCCTTGTGGTGTGAGTGATCAGTAGTTTTCCTGCAGCAGAACATTGTTGTAGAAAAGTATATTAGTGTTCTTACTTTAGGCCTGGTATCTATACAAGTAATTTAAAATGTATCTACATATAAACATTGTTGTTGCCTCTAAATAAGCCTGTTAGGAAACTGACTCACTAGCCAGTCTTTTTCTTTCCTTGATATGAAATCACCCTCTGTGCTACAGGCTTTCCTGAGCCAGAGTATTCCTGAAAGAAAATTCTGGGTGCAGTGCCATTTCAAAGATGGTTACTAATCCCAAAGATGAAATTGTTGGAATTATCTTCCCTTCCTCCTCTCAAGTAAAAGCCTTCTTTGTAAAACCAGCCTTCAACAGGAGAGTTGATGAGTCAGGCTATCAACCATGAATAAACCACTGACATTGAGGAGCTGACTCTGATTAGGCTTCATTTAACAGCAGTAAAAGGATTTATGCAGAAAAGAGTTTTTCACACAGTTCCAATAATGCTTCATCAGGAAGTGGCCTGTAACTTAAAAAAAAAGTAAACCAAGCATTTAGCAGTGATCTCAACATATCTTTGCCTGAACAGTGCTTACATTTTCAAGGGGTATTATTTTCATGGTTTTGCAGACAAAGCTTTTACAAGTAGATTTATGGAGCATAAAACACTGGCAAATTGTTCCAGATAGTCTTTTCATTTTATTCATCTTTTATCTTTTATTTGTTTATTCCGTAGAATAATGTTTTCACAGCTGTGCAATTGTGGTAGGGTGTTTGTGTAAGGCTTGACAGAATTATGTTTTTATTGCCATACCTTTGTGCAGATTGCATTTAAAGGTATGCATACACAGCCTAGGTATCTGGACTTATTTTAAAACAAGTAACCTTGGTAATGATAGAAGTATGGCTATTGCCCACCAGTTCAGAGTTCAGTGCAGGCAAACTGAGGAGCATTTAATCAGCTTCTGGTTCTGATTTTGAAGCCTGCACTGGCTACAGCTATAGCAGGATATCATCTACTCATTTTAAGGGTAATGTGGCCACATATCTGTCCATGCCTGCAATTGTTCTTTTTCATGCGCATTTCGTGGGTCCTTCATTCCCAAAGGCCAAAGGAATCCTTATTTTCACTCTCAGATTTAGCTCAGTGTGGGATGTGTCTGCCTTAGGCAGCTGGACAATGTTTTAGGCTAAGATAATTGCCCCCAGTGCTGTTTATGAGTAGTAGAATCAAAAAGGCTATTCCACAGGTCAGTGCATCTCATGCTGGAAAAGATGTTGCAGTGAAGTCAGAGTTCTTTTGCTGTAGGAGTGCCTGTTCCTCTCCACTGACTATAACGTCTAGCATGACAAGCAGATACGGATGTCTGAGTTTTAGACATTTGAAGTGAGATGTATCACACAATGTGTCTGTGATACAGGTTCATGGGGTCACAAGTCCTGTTAGCAAACCTGCTCCAGAATGGACTCCTGTCTTCATGAGTCCACAGGTCTCCTCCAGTATCCTCTTTCTGTGGTATAACAGCTTCCTTCAGGCATCCACCTGCTCTAGCATGTGTTCCTCCACAGGCTGCAGGTGGATCTCTGCTCCACCATGGACCTCCATGGGCTGCAGGGGCACAGCTGCTTCCCTGTGGTCTGCACCATGGGCTGTGGGGGAATCTGAGCTCAGGCACCTGGAGCACCTCCTGCCCTCCTTCCTCACTGGCCCTGGTGTCTGTGGGATTTTGCTCTCACACATTCTCATTCCTCTCTTGGCTGAAATTGCTCCTGTGCTGTAACTTTTCTCCCTTTTAAAACCCATTATGCCAGAGACACTACCATTGCTGCCTACAGGCTCAGCCTTGGCCAAGACATCCATCTTGGAGCTGGCTGGCATTGGCTCCACTGGACACAGGGAAAGCTTCTGTGAGAGGCTTCTCACAGAACTGCCCCTGTAACCCCCTTGCTGCCAAATGCTTGCCATACAAGCTCAGTGCAATAGTCTTCTGACTTAAATGATTTGTAAAATTGGATTTGATTTTGTTTTATTTTGGTTTGGGTGGGTTTTTTTGAGGTTTTTTTGGGTTTTTTTTGTTTTGTTATTTTTTTGTGTTTTTTTTGTTTGTTTGTTTTTTTTTGTTGGTTTGTTTTTGGTTTTGTTTTTGTGTTTTGTTTGGTTGTTTTGTTTTGTTTTGTTTCACCAAATAAAATCACGATCTTGTTTTAAATACTCAGTGAAGAAAATATGAACACCCACGGTATTTCCAGACAACTCTCAGGTCATCTTTCCATGTTACACAATGGTTTTGATATTGACTGTTTAATATTAGCAAATTTCTTTTGGGAGAACAAGCCCATCTCATGCAGGGCATAGTACACTCACTTAGAACATCCTTCCTGGGGTTCATAAGAACTGTACCAAGAAAGTGAATTTGCCTCTATCTCTTAATCCATTAAAAAAAATTGGTGAAATGTAATATTTGTTGAGGATCACTTGTTTTAATTACGCCCTATATTTGTTGTCAATACATGTAGTGGTATCTATGGCATGATACAATTTCTGTGTCAAAGCTCCATGCTTCATTTGTTCTTGCATCACAGGACACATTCTCCTACCCATCTTTGCAAGCTGATGGGTGGTGGCTATTTAATTTTATGGAAGGATAGTGTGTTTCATGAGAGAACCTCACTGAGTCAATGTGATTCTGAAGTGGTAAAGCAAAAGCCAAAAGGGTAAAACTCCTAGTGGGTTCACGTTTTGCCAGAGCTCTATGGTCCCATTATGTTCAACATAGTGTGCAAAGGCAGCTGTATCTGCAGCTGAACTTCTGGGATATGTGAAGTGTAATTAATGCAGTTGCACCAATTCTTTTTCTGTAGCCATTCTTCTTATGTGCCTTGGTTTTGTCTCCAGATCATCAAAGTGTAATGCTTGTTGTTATGAATAATTCTGTACAGATACAGACTTATAACATTATCTGTTTATAAATCATGCATACCAGAATATTAATCACACCCTCGCCCTGGGCAGAGGAACAAGTTTAATCACCTTTTATCTGGTTGGTGTCTGTCACAGGCAGATTACTCAGAAGTGTGTTCTGGGTTGCCTGTGCTGCAGCAGCAGAGTGTAGTTGCTCCTCCAAGGCACGTGTTGTTATGAAAATCACATAAATTCCCATATGGGGCCATACTGACCCCTTTGCTTAAACCCATTTCATGGAGTACACACAAGCTGCATTCCTTTAATGTGATGTTATTTAGTGAAAGCTAGGAAAACCACAGGAGGATATGTAAGTGACTCTAACTTGCGGGTCAGCAGAGCTTTCAAGGATCCCTGAGCCGCAACAGAAACTGAAAACTCGTAAGTCTTACAGGAAAATGGCAGTGTCAGTTTTGCCACTGAAAGAAATTAGGAGGAGGAATGTGCAAGATATAATGTGTTTAAGGTACGGTAACTAATCCTTTTTAAATTATTTGATTTTTTCTTTTAAAGGCTCATATTTAATTCCTTCTTCTTCAATTGAACCAACCAGTTGTGCAAACCTAGGAAGCCTTTGCCAAGGTAAGAAAGCCAGATCATTTTCACAGCTTCATCTTTGGGAAATCTTTATTTGCCTTGGGGTTTTATTCCATTTCTTTTTAATTATCATTTATAAAAGGGTGAGTGGCAATAAAAAATAGCAAGGAAAGGAATTCTTTAGTCTCATTGAGTATGCGGGTGTCCTGTGCGTACAATATGTGGAAAAAATGTGATCACTCCCTTGATAATAAATTTTCCAAATAGTCTCCATTATATCAAAACTGAATTTACTGACTGCTTTCATTTCTTTCTTCACCTTTTTTCCTCCTGCACATTTTCACCGTAAAATAAAAAAAGAGCATATGTAAATAAAGGAACTAGCTTTTATTCAGGTTTGTTGTTTATTTTTTTTTTAATAAGCTATTTTGAGGCTAGATATTTTGAGATTAGCAGGTAAAATAATTAAGTTTTTTTTTAAAACTGCAAAGTTCAGCAGCTTTTAGAGAAAGAAACACATGCTACGGCACTTAGTGATGGATTAATAATGTAAAAATCACCACGTGTAAAAATTCATTAGTTGTTTTTAAGGATCAGCTCAGTTGAATGCAAGGAATGGGTGAATCCTACATATTTCCATGTCACACGAATCAGTGGGCATGCAAGGATGGTTAATTTGTACTCTTCTGTTCAGATGATGAAGTTCCATAAAAAGTGCTTGATGTGAGCAACATCAACCCATTTCCACAGTGCCTTCATGAACACAGGCCTTACAATGTGTTTGGCATACTGTGTTAGACTTTAATTACAGCAGCAACTGCTCCAAAAATATCCAGTTTTGTAACCCCTTTCCAGCTGAATGGTGGAAGAAAGAGACAGAAGAGAATGAAATATAAGGGGAGAACAAGAAGTCTCAGAACTCTTTCAAAACCAATATTTATGAGTGAATCAGATTTAATTTAAAAATAAAAGGGAAATTGCACTCTGCTTGGAAAGAAAATAAGAGATCTATGTCAGTTCTCAGTGTACTTTTCCCAGATTTTCCTGAGGTAAATTTGGTTCAGGTTCTTGGAGCATATTGTACTGGTTTCCACAGGGAAAGTGAAATGCCATTAACGTCCATAATCCGATTTTAAACAGTAATTTTCAGGCATCATATTCACAAAGCACAGTATGATCTAAATACTACTACTCAAATAGTTTGGGTAAATGAGGCATCCACAATTATTCAATCTTAGTCTTTTTATATGTAAAGGGTACCACTGTATAAATATCTTCATCCATTCTTTTGAAAGATCTCTGAGTGTTTTCCTCCATTAAGATGGCATGGTAAGAAAGGGAGAGAATATATTTTGTAACATCAGCTAATATGGCTGCAGAAATGGACACACTTTCAGCTAAACAAACCTGCTTTTCTAAAAGCCTCATCCTTTGTCCCAGCTTTATTAACTTGTCTAGTAGTAGATATTGCCTCTGATAAAAGATGCTGCCTTTCAAACGTGCCTTCTTCACTTCTTAGACCATCAGTAAAGACATCAATAAAGACTATTGAGTATTTTCATGAAGGCAATACTCTTTCCTTCTCTAAAAAGTGTTTGATAAAGTGTCCCTTTTGTTCAGTTTGTCACTTTGGAATAAGATGTCAGATCAGGTTTATCCCACTCAGCGCCATCATATTTATTGTCATAATAATGAAAATCATAAAAATATGTCTGTTTGTTTCTGTCAATACCACAGACTTTGTCTAAACTGAGAGGCCAGTTTGGATTCCTTTTTCTGTTGGGTGTTGTGCAATGACAACAGTAAAAAAGTTTGTGTTTGCCAGGTTATGTCAGCTATGTCTGATGAAAGAACTGATTTCTCCATTATGCTTAGTAAATATTTTTGTTCATTAGATGCCTCCTTTAGCAGCATTGGCTGGAAGACACAATCTGTAAGAAGCCTTGTAAATTATTCCTGAGACAATATAGCTCTGAAATTTCATGGAAGAGCTTTTTTTATATTTCAAGGTGTCACTTTATATGCTCACTTTCCCAGTTAGAATCTGTTTGTTCCAATGTCCAACTTTCCCTTCTCTTTTCCTAATTTTCTTGTCACACTGAAACCTGAACATGAACCTGCTTCCTAAACTGTGACTAGTTTGTGACTTTCGGACTCAAAAGGTTAGATAAATCAACCTAGCAAAACATAAAAAAATGTGATTTCATGCCCAGAATATAACTTCTTAACCTTCCTAGGTTGATTCTTGGTCAAAATCTTCCAAAGCCATGTAACACTGGGAGATTTTACCATACCAACTTTCAGATTTTAAATAAGGGTTTTCAGGAAAAAAATCTATCAGAGACTGGATTTGCATTCCCTGGGAGTTACTGAACAAAACTAAATTATTTTCCAAACCATTATTTGAAAATTTAGTGGCATAATCTTTGAATTCTTCTAGCACATATATCCTCCCCGTC
The DNA here is from genome assembly GCA_013400275.1 of Rhadina sibilatrix. Lineage (NCBI taxonomy): Eukaryota > Metazoa > Chordata > Aves > Passeriformes > Phylloscopidae > Rhadina > Rhadina sibilatrix. The sequence continues at coordinate 771,980 of VWYO01013854.1, read as the reverse complement.
CATCATGGGGGAAATTTGTGGGTTTGGCTCCTCCTTCTAATTTTAAAGTGTTCAGCTGGTTCTTTGAGATTTTGTGGAGTGACTCCTGTTGGTGTCAATGAGAACAGTACAGCTAAGTTTCTACATAAAGCTTTCAAAATAGATATTTTACTTCACCTGCTCCAAGTCTTATTTCAATTCTCTTCATTGTTTTGAGTTCAGTGGAATTAACTGAATCCTTACATGAGTGTTTGTTTCTCATTTGTTTGTCATATTCAGTCTTTGAGGAATGACAAAGATTTTTTTTTCACAAGCAACATTCTAAATGCATGCATCTAAGAACTTTTCCATTTTTTGTTCTTCACACACCAAGGCTCTCATGAGAGGATTTTCATTTCATGAAGGGAGTGCAGGACTGATCCTACAAAATTTATGCTGGCAAAATTCCCACTGAAGTCAGTGCAAGTGAAGACTGCAGGACTGGGGCCTCAGTTTATATCTGTTCATCACTGTGTACAGAAAAAATAATGTGTTTTTTTAACATTTACAGCATTGTGTGTAGATGGTTTCATTTTACATTGTCATGCATTGTTCCCATTTTGTCTTACCTTATTAACATTCATATTTCATTCAAGTTCACCTCTTTCTCATCTTTATTACCAGCTACTGTAAATGCTACTACTCCTACACCACCCACTGTCACCACTAACATGCCTGATACTAATAGAAACGATAAGCCAAACAATGGTAAGAAATCCTGTGTTACATTTTTCCTTGTACTGTGTCTAAAGCAAATTTGTTGTATTTTAAGGTGTGTTTTTCCTACCATCATAATGTCAAGGGTCATGTCTCAGTTCTGATCTCATTTACACTGAATAAATCAGGACTAAATCTCTGGACCATGCCAGAATGGTGCAAATGAAAACAGAACCAAACTCAGTGTTTGTTTGTTTCGTGTCTACCTGGCTCCTCTGTGAGAGGGACTAACTTTGTGTCACCCATTGCATTTAACAGTGCAAAGAATGGAGGGAAGGGAGAGGGATTTTTGGAAAGGGTCCGAAAAGCACCGTGCTGTTGAAGTGTTTCAAGGTTGCAGATTGTCAGCCAGGGTGGTAGTATGCTTGGATTGTCTGCTCCTCACTAGTTCCTCACCATTCCTCAGGCGTAGGAGCCAAGTGGAACCGTTCCTATGGAGCAAAGCCACTTCCACTGAGTCAACAGAAATCTTTCCACTGACTTAAAGAAGAGCTGGATCAGACTTTACTAGGGAAAATGTTGACAGTATCAGATATCGTTTACTTTTCATTTAGAAAGATCAAGGGAAAAAATAAGGTACTAAATGAACCTATTATTAGCACAGGAGTAAAGCCAGGGTTTCTTTTGAGGCTTTCTCAAATTCTGTGATATCACTGTCTCCTAAAGACTGAGCATCATTTTGTGAAGTGCTGCTAAAATATTTATTAGTTTGTTAAAGTTGGTTGTTGAACACAGAGATAGATTTTGCCAATTTTCATCACAGGCTTAAATGTATATTGTTTTAAAGATTTATTTTTTCAGTGTACTCCACAGAAATAAATTAGAATCTGGGTGGGGTTTGTGGTTTGGTTTTTAGGTTGCTTTTTTTTGGTTGGGTGTTTTTTTCCTCCAATCCATCAGTTGTTACTGTAGGATTTTAAACTCTTGGAGTATTTTTTCTCTTGGCAGATCATTTATTGTACACTGGCAATCAGGCAGTACAGTACACAATGTGAAAGAATTTATCTGAATCCAGACTGTTTGGTTCTAATAAGCTGTAGAAGTAAGAAAATATTGAAAATTTCTTCCAAGTAGTGTTTGCTTCCTTTTTTTGGAGCTACTCACAAATGTTCACAATGAGCAGTTAACTCTAATTTTTTTAACAACAGAATGAACTAAATCTTATTAATATTAATATGAATAAAAATTAGGCACTTAAGTCCTTTCTCTGGCTTTGAAAGTCCCAAGGAAAAATAGAAAGACTATGAAAATAAGCCAAGTTCACTTATGGTAGAAGCAAATTAAACTTTCACTCAGCTAACAGGCATCGTTTTCCACTCTTGGTAAGTTGATTTTTAGGCCAAGAACAGAAAGTTGAGTTACATATATTTTCTTTAATCCATTAACTATGTGGCTTGCTACACACAGACCTGCAGGAATTCAGACTTCCTGCTGCAGTTATCTTCAGAATGAAGAGAAATTCACCTGAATTTTCCCATTCACGACCACAGAGGCAGCAAGGATCTAAGATAGAAGGGATCAAAACAATAGGAATTATCTCAACTCCAATTGTTTGGCCAGTGAAGCAAAGGCCTCTGCATTTCAGTAAAAATTCAGCAGATGATAATCCAGAGGGAAAGAACCCATACAATTTGTTCCTTCCAACTTTGTCCACACCAACTTCTTCTGAGGAGAATGGCAACAAAACCTTGTCTGCTTTTACAGAAAACATCAACCTAGATAATACTGCAATGCATCGTTTGCCAAATGAAATTATTTTGAATTATTCTAGAAGTCCTTTCCATGGTACTTCTGGTGCAGCAGATGCAGCTGCAGAGTCGCCTGTGAATGCAGCAGTTCCTCTTCTTCCCAGCAGAAATCCTAATGCAGAGCTAGCAAGGACTTTGGCAAGTAGGCTGCACCATTCTTACTCTGGGCCAGCATTCCACTCTCCCATTGGCAGCAGCAGCAGCACTGCTTATGAACACAAAATAGAAACTCTGCAGATTTCATCCTCCAACAGCGACACAAACAGTTTCATGCATACAAGCAATGTCTTGGAGCCTGTGAACTGGTGGAATGAGCCTGCCTTTCATCACCATACCATCTCTGACATTCAACATGACAGACATCATTTTCTTTCTAGCTTGTCTGTATCACCTACAGATGAGAAACCACCATTCCAAAAAAGTAGGTTAGATTTGCTAGATTTGGCACCTGAAAATTTTTACCTGGAAATGATAGAAGGCAATAATGCTGACAGGAAAACGTTTTCTACACTAGCAGCAAACAGTGCATTTCAATTTAGAAAATCTGTGCACATTAAGGAACACCACTCAGGAGACATTACAAATTTAACCTCTGTGGAGATTCTACATGCAAAACCAACAAGTTTTTTGAACATGAGAAAAACATACACAGAATTTACGCATGACAGCCAACTGACAAATTCAGTCCAAGGACACAGTGGAGAACTGTTAACATTTTCAACATTTCTGGTAGAACCAGGCTGGACAAGCTCAGCATTTAAGCATGTTGTAACAACCCTGCCTGTTTATCAACATCTGTTGACTGACACATACTTGAAAAGTGACAGCATATTTATATCTAGCAGTAATTACTGGTCTCATTATTTACAGTATTCGTTATACCTTCAAAATCCAAGTGAGATCCTCAGAAATGGAGCACTGGAGAACAAATTAGATGCATTTCATGGTAGTAATGAAAATGAAGAGTCATCTTTTTCCATTTTAGAGCCAGAGAACATTAATCCAGTTGCTGACTCCTGGGACTCAGATTACTTGGATTTTCCAACAAAATATGTAGATATTTCCCCCTCTTTAAGACCAAGTTTCTGGACCATTTCCCATCACTTGAAAGAAGCATCTCAAGTGTTTTCTGGGGAGCCATCAGAAAATTTCTGGCTCTCATTTAATAAACTGCTTTCTTCCCCAGCAGAGAGATTGCTGCCCATTAGTTTATATGCTAAGTCTGACAGTACCTCTGAACAAACATCTGCCATTAGATTTTTAGGTCACAAAGCTGAAGAAATTATTTTTTCTAGTCATGTATCAACTTTGGAAACACAAATCTTCAGTTCATTTATTCCAGGCATTTCAAAGAGAATTTCAGAAAGTAATGGCAGGTCAATATCACAGTTGCAGTCAACAATGAACTTTGCACACCTAACAGTGACTTCCAACAGTGAACTTTATTTTGATTTTCCTTTCCCTTCCCTGGAAGCATCTTACACTCAATCCCCTGCATGGGCACAGGTAAATCCTTTTGATCAGGTACTTGAAAACTCCGAAGATAGTTTGCACATGCAAATTCAAACTGACATAGTAAGTGATCAAACTGACGTGACCTTCCTAAACAATAGACATCAGCCTGTTTCTGTCTTTCCAACACATTCAGGAACCCAGCCTTCTTGCTGCAGGGATAGCCAAGCTCCTCTCTTGATCAGTACACCTAGGACTCAGGTTACTTGGATAGTTGAGAGTTTGATAAGCAGTACAAGAACACAGAGAACACCACAGTCTCAAAGTCTTCTGGAGAATGATGCTATAACAAATGCCATTGATAAACCAAGAAGTAAAGTTCAAAAAGATGCAGGTATTTTTTTAAAAAGCTTAAGTTCAATAAGTTCTGACTTTCTTCCAGTGTCTTTGGAATTAAGGCAGCTTCTTCATTCAGACTACAAATTCAGAGACAGTGTATCTCCTAACAGCTATTCCACACCTCCACTCCCACGAAGTTTTCAGAACCATCTTGATACAATATCTCCAAGCCTGCTCCCTCAGTGGGATGTAGAAGAGTTAAACTTGCCAACAACAGAAACATCAAGAAGTTATCTAACTGTTTTAGGACAAAACTCCATTGAAAATCAAGTGGACAGTCCAAGATACTCTCTCTGGGCAGTGGAACAAGAAATCATTGACAATAGTAAAGTCATAAGGGATTTCGCTGTTCTGACATCAACAAACATACCAAGGCTTTTTGAATGGAATTCAGAAGGGGAGGGGTATGGATCCTTTAGCAGGAACAGAGAAGCAATGTCTGTCATTACTGCTCATGCCTTGGATTTTGAAAATGCTGATCACAGACATTTTGCAAGTCTCTCTTCTGTTCTGGAGTCATCAAGAACTGCAATAATGAACGATGTGGTACCTCTGCCGTCTTTATATAGCAGAGTTTTTATTCAGCACAAAGAGACTATCTTGCCAGGTGCTCTGACAACAGCTGCAGCAGCCATCCATCACTCTCCCATGCAGATCCAAATATCACTTCCTTCTGTGAGGTACCATGAATCATCAGTTTCAGCCCACGTGTATTCCTTGGCCAATTTACCATCTGGGACGAGCCAAAACAGCACCTCTTACCCACCACTGAGACAGCTGATTGGCTCTGCTGCAGTCCTTTTGCCTTGTTTGTGTGACTCCTTCACTGAGCTGGGCTGCCTGTGTCGACCTGAGTTCCACTACAGTATGTCAAGCCGTTAAGCTAGATGTAGAAAAAAACCCCGGATCGTCTTATCCGTTAGATGTCCAGTTTGTAGATGAATGTAGAAGTAGCTGTCTTTCGTCCTTTAGGTATAGGACCATTTAGCATATGAAGATGTTTTGGAGTAATAATATAACTACAGTAGAAGGGAACTTGTAACATCTTAGTGATAATAAGTGTCATTAATGTGTTATTTCTAGTATTTGTGTACTTCTCTAAAACAACTCTCATGAGACTGTGAGGATAATATACTGTGAGGATAATATATACATATATAATATATATATATAATATAATATATTTTATATAATTTAATGCCAATTTATTGTTTGGGAGTGTACGAATGTTTTTACTGACATATTTTTGAGGATTTCAGTTTCAAAAATAAAATTTTTTTAGCTAAATGTTTGGATAATTTTCCTAACAGAATTTTAAAAAATACATCTGATTGGTCATTATATTTTTGTAGTTGGTTGATGGTGGATGTAGGGAACATTGTTTTCCAGGCTATTTTTTCCTCTTTTTTTTCAAATTTTCTTTGGTTACTTTTCACCAATTTTACACTCCTTTTTTATTATTATTCAGCATTTTGAGGTGGGATGTCATCTGTTTAATTTGAAGAGGGATAAGTAAGTTTTAAATTTTACTGTCTGCCACTGCAGTCTCCTGAGAGTATTTTAAAATGCAAATTAGTTCTTCTTTTTTTATTTTTTTTCCCTCATTAAAACATGCTTTGGGTCACCATCTGGTGGAGATCTTGAAGCTATTGCTTGGTTTGATTTTTAAAATACTTTGCATATTCCTATATTAAGGTGATTTTGTCACTATACATAATTCTCTAGGCAGGGTTATAATTAGATATATAATTATATATGAGTTTGTGAGAATATATATAATGCACACTTTCTATATGTGTGTATGTGTATGGCACATATAAAAGGTGCATTATAGATTTAAAATTGAATATGTGTTTATACAGAGATATATACATATAAAGGGCATTCAGGTCTTGCAAGTGTTTTCAATTTGCCCAAAGTCTAAATTTCTACTTCCAAAGACTTAATTTTTTGATCTTTCTTTTTAATTATTTTAAACTATCACAGTAATAATAAACTAAAGTACATTTTTAGATTAAACTATGCACCAAATTTGTGTGCCTCCTCAGAAGATTTTAAAATGACAGTAAATTGAAACAAAGTTCATTCTGCTCATATCAAAAATTAAATCATAGCTTACCAAAGAAGATGTCTAGTAAACCATCTTCTTTAGTGTTTTGTCATAAAGGAATTTTTATACCAATCTCAATATTCATATAATTAGTTCCATATTGTAAAGAAAGAATGATACTCCAACCATTTCATGAATTGTAACCAATGCCTGCACACTTAAATTGGAAAATACTGACTTCAGTTTTTTTTCCAGATGCCTTCATTTCAAGCTCTTGTACAATAATTATCTATGAAGTTGTAAAATTATGACATTTGCTCCACTTAGAATAAAAGGTCTTTTATTTAGATTCTGAAAGATAGAGCAGTTCCTTTCCAATCAGAGACAGAAAGGGATTTCTGTATAATTATTGTCACATCCTGCTCTGTCCTGTGTAGTGTCTCTGTAAGATTTACATAAGATTATATAAATGCATGTATTTATACATCAAGACCCACAACTTTGGTAACAGCCCAAAACCAAGCAATGCCACTAATGCACATAGATGCAAGTGAATTGATCCAGAAGTTTTTAAACCTCCCCCACATCCTGGGAAGTTTTACCCAACTAGAGCTTACAGAATGTTTAGTAGCTTAATGAAAAAAATAGACTTGTGGAAAGTACAGACTTTTAACACAGAGCATAACTAGGAAATGAATTGATGTTATTTATTAGATGTGAAATCTTGTAATGCTGCCTACCCACTCATGAGCTTAAAGAGAATTTATATTTACCCAGTGCCATTTCAAAACAGTTTTCTGAATATAAAATTGCACTAAGCCAAGTGTTACACATTTTGTGACTGAAAGATGGTTTGTTCAGCTGCCAGTTTTGTAAAGCTAATATGGGTTCTTCTACTCTCTGGCCGTTGCCAGGTCTGAGAGCAAGACTGTGCTTTGGAAACAAGAGCTCTATATCCCTTCTCACACCTAATTCTGTCCTCAGTTGCCTTGCTACTTTTAATTGATGAGCTTTATCTGCTCTCACAATGTTTAAACTCTAATCTGCAGTGGTTCAATTCTGGATCATATAACAATATCATAAAATATGCCTAGGAGCAGAATTTATCTGTGTTTACAGACTTCATTAATTATAATAATTATTTAAATTCTTGACACCATCATGACCTTGATTTTACACCTCATGTTAGAGGCGTTTGCAAAATACTGTTTTGATGTATGTTGTCTGTGAGTTTCCATGTCACATTTCAGGTGCCTCTGAAAATATGGAAGGGGAGGGAATTCTTGTCAAAATCAACAGGACTAGTGAGAATGGGCCCAAGCCTGCAGGGCTTATTCATTTCAGACTTTAAATGCCAAGAAGAGTGTCAGTGTGAGATGGCCTTGTATCTGGGGTTCAGCACAATTTTTATAGTAATCATGAAGTTAAAGTCTTATTATTAAAAAGCTAAATTTGCTCAGATTCTAACATTATAATGCTGTTTTTAACGGACAGGTGGGCTATTCTACAGGATATCTATAGTTGTCTCTAGCTCCAACCCCAACTCGGTGTCAAAAGTACATGATGTTGTTGCAGAATGGGTAAGTTAAGTTTTCTTTCCTGTGTGATTACATATATGAATCTGGCCCATCACTGTTATCAGTTGGGAAGAAAAAAAAAAAGAGACTACCAAAAAAACCCCTCTTCACCTGTGTTCTCCAAGTATCTTTCTTTTATTGATTTGTGCCGTAATAAATTCAGGTCTAACTGGGGCTTTTCAGCACTATGGATAAAATTTGAAATGTCTGCACTATACTAGCTAGCTTCTTAAGGAAATTTAGATAGTAGATGAGATTTTGGAAAGTATGGAGAAATCAGAATTGTCCACCAAAAGAGGTACATGTCTGAGTACCATCACTATACAGGATAAAAACTTTCTCCCCAAGTGCTGATATGGTTTTGAAGCTGTATTGTAGCAGAAATCATAGAAACACCAGGCAGTGTTGATTTGTGTGAGGCAATAAACTTTCCAATTTATCCTAATGTTTGCTATTTCAGAAGGTTTCTGCCATAGGTCTGTTGCTGAGGTTTCTAGTAGTCCCTAGTTTTTCAGCCCATTTTTGCAGACATAGGCTCCTCTCTCGGTGACGGATTCTAGGAGTTCTTGCCTCTAAACGTTCTTCTTGTCTGAATGAAGATATTCTCTGTCCTTTATGACAGTTCACATAGTCCCACTCACACAATTTGTAAAACCTTGTTACTAACTACTTACATGAAAATATGATATCATGAAATATGGCTATTCTTTATTTTTCATTTAATAAACCTGGAGATTTCAGCTTTCAGAAGCTCAGGAATCCATAAACCAGAATAGATAGATAGATAGATAGATAGATAGATAGATAGATAGATAGATATCTACAAAACAGAATTGCAGTCATCCACACCTGCCAAGGTTGTTCCCTTAGCAGCAGTACACTCAGAATAAAGAGCACAAAGGTCTGAAAAGAACGTCATCATAAGTTTGAAGACCTTCAGGTGAAAATGTAGCCGATAGCATTTTCAGTAAATCTATTCTATTCAAAGTGTATCTGAAAATTTAAGATGTGTAAGAGAGGGAGAAAAGGAAAAGGTTGGGATCCTGTGCACTCACCTATTCACTCTGTCATGACCTTATACAGATTTTCTTCTGTCTACAAAAAAGCCAGATCTCTCACTACCAGTTGTACAACAATCACCTCACTGAAAAGTGAGTGTTCTCTTTGCTTTGCAAAACTGAAGGGGATTTCTCAAGGGGCAGAAGAGTGAAATTCTAACACTGCTTTAAGCAACAAAGAGCCCCATTAACATCTCACCATCCATGTGATCAATGTCTTCCTGTTTTTCAGCTGAACCGTACTTTCCAGAACTGGAATTACACTGTGTATGTGGTCAATATCAGGTAAATTAAGGAGGAAGATATTTATGCTGTATTCCTTTGGAGAATTAATCCACCCTAACTAATGTCTGTTTCTTTCATAGCATCCACCCTGCCTCCGTAAGAGAGGGAGCAAGACAAAAAAGAAGTATTAAAAGGTAATATTTTGAAAGACATTTTCTCAGTAGAGGTGACAGCTGCTATTGCAAGTGGCTTAACAACAGGCTTTATTGTCTATTATTGGATTCATTGCCTATTATTTGGCATATGCTGCAAGTCTGTAAATACATGACTGCTGGCAATCTCAGTGTTCTTAGTGAATGTTCTTAGAAACCTAATACTGGTTATTGTGTTTGTTTTGGTTTAAACCTATTGAGCTTTAAACCCTAACAGATAGTTTTTCAGAGCTCAGGTTTCATCTGTCACAAAACTGAATAGATACAGGATATTATTTAAGTTGTACAACACACCCAGCTTTCTTTAGCAACAAGCTTTGGAACACTGGTATCTGTCCACTGTCTTTGCATTTGTTCTCTTGAACCAGACACTCTTGAGTTAATAGACATCTTACTAGATGGAAAACACTGAAAAATCATGCTAGAATTGAAAGCTAAACGAGTGTGAGTTAAACTATTTACCATATGCTCTCATTTCCTGACTTCTGCTGGGCTTGGAGGCGCTGGAGTTGGAACGACCTCAAAGACAGGCAGAGAAAGTTAGATGGGTCACCCCCCTGAAAATCTGGCCTCCACGGGCTTCTTTGAAAGCAGCAGGCTGATTTCTGAGGCATGTCTGGGGAGGGAATCTTAGGACCAAGTTAAGGAGAGGAAACCAAAACATAATTAGTCTTGTGAGGATGGGGCAGTAAGTGGGTATGGATGCATCTATTTGCAAGGTAGGCAAAAGTCCTATTAAGAAAAGACTTTTAACTGCTGACTCTTGAGAACTGCCATGATAATGGCAGTAAAAGTTGGGCTTTTTAACATCAGAGATAGCCCAATATTCCCAATTTACCTTCAGGAAGTAGTTAGTGGCGCTTCCAGTTTTCAAGAGTTTGTCTAGACATGAAAAGATCTGTTGAAAGGTAGTATCTCCTTCCCACATAGCCACAGCATAAAGACAGCTTTTATTGGCAAAACCTTTTAACCGGTACACTGTGAGCCCAGTCTCTGAATGGGCTATTTTGCTGCTTGACCTACATTTGCAGTAGGGTGTAGTGATGTGGGTAGGATTTTTTTTCACACTTCTAAATGATATGGTTATGCCAGTAAGGCCTTTCAAGTGGAGACCACACCTCAGGTCTTACCAACAATCCAAGACTGCTGAGGAATGTAAAGCTTTCCCCATCCTCATTCCTGTATCTTTTTATGCATCTGGCAGCTGAGCTGTACACCTGATTTCTTCTTGTCTCACCTTCCCACCACCCTGCCCTGTTTTTTTTCTTCTCCATAGTCTACTCAAAAAAAAGTATGAAGGGGCAGAATCTATTTTAGTAATTTCTCTTTCCCTTCCTTTTCCTTTCCCTCCCTTTTTGACATACAGTGAATATACCACTAATATTAATATATACTTATATATATATACTAATATATATATATAATATATTATATTACTCTTATGGGGAAGTAACCCCATCTCTATTTCTTTTGTTCATTACATATAATTTCAGGAGCAATGGAATTATATGCTCATAATTTGTCATTTTTAAGGGACGCCTGGTCTAATGAGAAGCTAGTCTTCTCATGGGCTCTAGTCCATTTTGTGTCAAGGTCAAATAGCATTTTTTCATCATTCTGAATAATTTAGTATAAATGCTGGTCATGTCACACCAAATTTTAGTGTTCTCCAAATAATCAGGAGTGTCATGCTGTGAATGTTTTCTTAGAAAACAAAACAAAACAAAACAAAAAGACAAGTCAAGATCCTACTCAGCCTGGAAATCTAGATGGGGTAATGCATGGACAATTAAAATTTTAAGTGAGCTACATGATATGTGACTAACAAAAATTAGACTTTTTACACACATATATAGAAATATATATACTCATGATTTTCTGCCTTTTTTCTTGTAGCTTTTATGTCTTGTATACATTTTCATGCATCATTTACCTCTTACAGAAAAAACATTTGAGAAAAATTGAAGCATCTTTAGGTGTTAAGTTTTCTGTGTATGTATCTATGCTTGTGCATCCCTCCTTTCTGAAACCAAAAAAGGATCAGCTTCCCATGGGTCTTCAGTGTTTCTGGGTTTACTCACCAGTTCCTTACTTCTTTGAGATTCACATATCTGTTTCTGAATTTTGTGGGGAAGAAATCTGTTGAATTTCTGAAGATCCATAAAGCAAACGTTTTTTTTCCTACTCCTTCCGGATAATTGCTGTCAAGATGCTTTGTTAGACTTCCTTGGATTTTTCCTGGATAGGATTCTTAGGAAATCCTACAAGAACCTAGGGTGAGGCTTGAGAGTACAAAAAAATTAACAGTTTAGAGGTTAGAAATTCTAAATACCTGATGGAAGTAATAGTAATTCCTGACTGCCTAGGTGATTCACTGAAATTTTATGGCTGAATTCACATAAGTTGCTCCCAGTGTGATTTCATGCAGTTACTATTAATTTAATGTTCCTATAAAGTATTTCTGTGAAAAGTCACCCAAATATTTTCTTATTTCATCATTTTGGATAGTCAAGGATAAGTCTGTTGCAGACAGACATTTTACTATTTCTCTTAGTTTTTAATACTTCTTATTCTATTTACCTTCATGTTCATCTAAACATAAATTCAAGTAAATCCACAGTTAAAATTTAAGACCTAACACAGAAGTATCATGGCCTTAACTTTATCTTTTACAGAAGTGAACATATTAGTCTTAACTCTTCACTCACTGAGCCTTTATTTCTCTTTTCTGAATTTTCTACAAGATCTTTGATCTTTCTACAAGACCTTTGAAGTAAGATTTCTTATTTCCAAGGTAATATAATAATTCTTAAAATTATTCTTTGAGAAGGTTTTTCCTCTCTTTACATGAATTCATTCTTGTAATTTAGATTGCATATTTTTTCATTCCTTTTGGATTGGTATTTTATACAGCAGTTAAAAACAAAAACCAACAAAACAACATCCCTGAGCCTATTCTATGCGTTTTGCTTTGCTCCACCCTTATTTACCATACTGCTTCCTCATCAAGGAACTTCGGCTGTCACTCTCCCCACCTAGTCTTCTTGCATGTGAAAGAGAATGATTCAGAGAAGAAATAGTAGCTGGAAGTGGGAGGTAGGAAGCTGGCTTTTTTTGTCACATCAAAAATAGGCATTTTCCAAAAAAATATTTTAAACTACTGTGTTCTGGAGAAGAGCAAAACAAAACAAAATTATTGAAGTGGATTGTTGCTCTTTCATTGCTGTGCTGTATGAGCTGCAGAAATCCAAAGTACACTGTGCTGTGTGTACCAGTGATAAGAGACAGAGTGCCAAGGCTGAAAGTGCATATTATTATCAGCACCTTTAATACTGTGACATCTCTGGATGATGGCAGTATATATCAAGCTAATACTCTGGTAGATTATTAACTACTTTAAGAGAAGGATTTTATCAAAGCTATATTTGACTTCATGTCAGTGTTCAATTTTTCCTCTCGTACTCTTTCTGCCTCTTAATGAAAGAGCAGCTATTCAAGATTAACAAGAGTTCAGCATGGGCTATGGATATAGCTATTTCTTTGTCCCCATTATTTTTGCACAAACCTTTGAAAGTGAAACCAATTTGTGGATTTTATCCAAGCGAACCAGTTTTGTGGACAAACTATAAATGTGTTTGTTTCTTTCATTAATTCTTTGCCTTTTATGACTGCGGCTTTGTCAAAACTTTCTGTAACTGCTGCTGCTGCTTTTTTCAGACAAGTCCTACTGATCCTAGGTTTTGTCAGATGACTACATAGGGCTGCCTCACAGTAGGGAATTGGTCTCTAAAAAAGAGTTCAGCTCCCTTGCTTCTCCTTTCTTCTCTTATTTTGCAAGCAGTTTTGAGAATTCAGGCTCCAATTAATTTATGAATTTTTCTCCACTTAACATACAGTAAGTTTATGCTTGTTCCAGCTTCCACTACTTGATTGTCATGATTTTGGCCTATTTCCAGTGTTGGGTTGCTCCTTCTATGGGAAACAATATTAATGTTAGTACTGTTAAACATCTCATCCAAATTAAAAACCATCTGCGTAGAAACTACTAAATCTAAACAGAAATCCCTTGTCTTGGAATGAAAATAGAGAGGAAAGCAGGAAATCAGAACTAACCATGCCTAGTCCTACTCTTTTGAAGTCTGTGGGAGTTTTGCCACCAATGTCAGTGAGGCATATTCAGGCTCCTGCATGCTGTGTTCTTGGGTGTTGTTTTGCTTAATGGAAAGTTTAATGCACTTGGACAAAATGTTAATTAGATTGTGTAATAGTTTTAGACAAGAGTTAGCAAAACTAGAGCAGCATAATTTTGCTTTTCTAGTCCTAAGTAAAATATTGGGCTTTTTACATTCTTTGTAGATTACTTCAAATTATTTTTTATGAAACCACTTTGCTATTCTTGTTATAAATGAACATACCTGTGTTGTCTGTTCCTATTTCAAAAGTTTTCTGGGTTTATGCTGGTGAGGTTTTAGGAAGGACTTGGACCTGGCCCACCTCTACTCCCCACAAATTCAACTTCAGTGTTACTGAAGGTAGTAAGGGACAGCCTTTACCAGGGCTGAGAAATATTTTAAAATGCTGCATAATATATGCATTATATGTAATATTTCTGTTTGGAAAACCAACCAAAAAAGCACCAAGTGAAAATCCTCAGGTTTCTCCACAGTGCCTTGCTGGCATCTTGTGTCCATGACCTGTAAAGAAAGCCTTCATCACAGATGGAAGATTAGGATTTCCTTTTGAGTGACTGAAGGATGATCCCTTCTTAGTCTCCTGCTGAAGCTTCCTGCCCTTTTCCAACTTCCAAAGACTTCCTTTGTCTTTCCACTGACTTGGACTAGATTTAGTGTAGATCTGACATTGTTAGATGCTGTTTTTAGAAAAGCAGTGTGTTGGGTAATAGGGAATGGGGGTTTTCTTCATTGTTCCAGAACATAGTGCAAGTGTAACCAAAAACTCATTTCAGCAAAGACCAGCTGTTCCATGTGAGGGATTCCAGTCCTTTCTGGTTTGACTCTGCAACATTCTCTAGTAATGAATAGCCTTCATACCAAATTATCACATATTATAAGTGCTTTCTGTTGAAAAGCCATGGTTGATTGTATTCCCATACCAGATCTGCAAGGAGGAGCAAGACTCAGAGACACAAGCCAAGGCATGAGGCGTGACCACAGTACTTGCAAAATTGTTCTCTTACAATGGTCATTAACTTAAAAGGAATACTTAGGATGCTTTTATTTTTACTAGTCCAAAAAATAGCTGCAATTTTTAGTTTTCTATCATGAAGTCTTGGATTTTATATTCTAACTGTAATATCACCTTCTCCAGAGAAAGGAAACTCTTCATCCTTGACATTTCTTTGAATGTGTCTGTTATGTCAAGTCATATTTTTTGTTCCCTGTTTTGAACATTTTAATGTAGTGCAGTTAAAATCGCCTTAAGTAAAAAATTATTCACAACTCAGATGCTTCTGTGGAATGCTTTTCGTTTCCCTCTGCTTTCATACTTATTTCTGTCTTATTCTGTGTGTTTTCTAACATTTTGTCTGCTTTTGTATTACATCTTCACTGAGTGACTTACGGAACAGTCCGCTCCTTTTTGCCTGTCCAGTTCATGTGAGGTAGTCAAAACTTCACAGGTGACTCTGAGGAGGTGACTCTGAGGACCTGTCTGTGCTGCCAGTCTTCACTTATAGCTACCCATCACCACGTATCTTCAGAGACAACATAAACACAAGATTAGTAAAGAATTTAATGTTGACATTTGAAAACTATTTAAAATATGGCAGGGTAGTCAGCACTGAAATTCCCAGTGACTTTTAGTGGAAATATAGATTCTGTAAATATTTAGGTTATTTAAAAATAATTATTTATATACTTTAAATCAAGTTACACTAACTCTGAATGGAATTAATAGTGATTTGTGAAACACTTTGACAACAGTAATTCAGTATTAGTTCAGCCTGTCTAGTACAACAGAGAGGAGAAGTGTGCATTGCTAATTATCAGCTGCATCCCTCCAGGTGCAAGACAGTCTGTGCTGCAGGGTTTGCGTGGTTTGTTAATCCTTCCTTCGGGCTCCTCGCCGGGCGCAGCAGCGAGACCACAGCCCATGTGTAGGCACACTGTCCTGGAATAGCTCTGAGTCACGCTGCCGGAGAAGAAAGCTGGCTTTGTGGTCCGGGCCATGGCAGCACAGGCTGCACCACCGCCTCCTGTGCCTCTGATGGGGACGCAGCTTCGTAAATTCCTCTCTCTGAGCCAGCCTAGCCCAACAGACCAGGACAAAGTGAGATAGACACTGGTCTTCCCTGGCTTTCCTGCTTGCTCCAGCTGTCACCATCTCAGTCAAAGAAAAGAGAAACATACTAATCCCTTTTGTATTTACCTACACCACTGTCCATTTTTTTTTTTTTTATTGTATCGATGGCAGTAATGCTGGCACTACAGGTTACTGTAGATAATGTGTAGTTTTTAATTGATTACTGTTGTGAGAATCTATCTGCCTTTATATGTCACTCAATAAAAGATTTCAAGTTGGATGTAGCAAATCCGGTGACACCAGCAGAGCATGGCAGCACTGCCATTTATTTGAGTGCAGACCTACTGTTTCCCATGTTGAGAATTTGCTCTTCACCATTATAATGTTTTCTTTCTGGGATCTGAGTGTGACAAAAGTGGAAGGAGGCATTGAACTTCATATTGCGTCAGCTGTCAAGTTAAAAGGTATTTATTTACCCTGGGAAGCTAGCATGAGTCATTCTGAAAAGTTTGTGGAATTTGTTTTCATCATATTATGGAGTAAGCTCTTATTATGCAGTATACATGACTTGTGCTCGAAGAGTTTCTCAAAAAACAACAGATTGGTTTAAGGGATTATTTTTTATCTGTGCTTCATAATCAATACTTTTCTCTGTAATTTTTCAATGTAACTGCAACCAGTTCTCTCATCTATCATTATCCCTTCTATTTTGTTGGCATTATCCTTCCTCACAGGTATCAAATGATACCTGATACTAAATATCATTTTGGTTAGTTGGGAATCCTGAAACAGGCAGCTAAGCAGTAGCAGTGACTGTTCAGAATGTCTGTTCTGCAGCCAGAGTGCTGAGGTAGGGAGTGGCATCAGTGTATTAGGTTTTCCTCTTCTGAAGTAAGGGAATAGGTAAATGAAGTAAGAATCTTTTAGGAAAGATGGTTAAGTGCCAGGAGACTCTGGGGTTGAAGTACTGGAGGGCTGAAGGAATTGGCAATCCTGTAGGCAATTTCCATACTCCTGCTAAAAATAAATGCCGTAATAAATCTGTGCTTGTAATATATCTGAGGTACACAGCAAAAGCCTGCTAATGCATATCCACCCTACTGAGGCTGTTTGCCATATACATATTAAACACTCCGCAGAGACCAAAGGAATGTT
This sequence comes from Rhadina sibilatrix, assembly GCA_013400275.1. NCBI lineage: Eukaryota > Metazoa > Chordata > Aves > Passeriformes > Phylloscopidae > Rhadina > Rhadina sibilatrix. Next base: position 755,108 of record VWYO01013854.1, on the reverse strand, counting down.
AGGAGGAGCTCAGTATCTCTGGGAGCAGGGAAGGAGTGACCTGGCCAGAGATAGCTGGAATTTCTCTGCTAAAATACATCCACTGGGAAAACAGAAAGCCAAGCCTGCAGGTGGTCACATTTTAATCTTTCTTCTCCAGCAACATGTTACCAGTAAAACAGTGAATATGTCAAGAAAATTAGGCACATCTGGAAAGAACAGTCCTGAGCTGTCATCATGGGGATGTCTTTCTGAAAGATTTTTTAATTGAAGTCCTGGTCTGTCTAGAAAGGAGTACCTGAAAACCCTACTGGCTCTCTTCAGCACCCCTACAGATTTTTTTTCTGCTACTCTTCTTCCTGTAGACCAGAAGCCCCTTTAACTCACTGTTGCTTTCTTGCACAGGGGGCCACATGTGAAAGCACCCCTGATGGGTGTGTGCCCTGCTCACTCTATGTGTGCTGGCAATGCCACCACTCCCCAGGCTGCCAGGAACAGCTCAAACACTCCAAAGGTCTGTCTTTATTCAGGCTGATGGGTATCCAAGGGCAAGGCTAAGATGAAGACAGCCCAAAGCATGTTTGCTTTTTCCTTTTTTCCACATTTTGGCTCCCATGGACATCCAATGTTCCATGCTTTAGTGGCTTACCTCTTACTAGCCAGAGCCAAGCAATGTTTTTGGGTACCAACATATTCTCATCTCCATTTCCTTTTGTCCCAGGAGGAAATTTCTGTGCCTTCCACTCTGGGCTTATTTCCTGTGTCCTGCTAGAACTGGTTTGCTGTTCATGATTTCCCTTCCAGAAAAGCTATGTTTTTGGACAAGGGTGGGGACTGTTTTATTTTGTTCACAGGAAAGAGGTTTAGGCACTTTGAACTACTTCTTATGCCCAAGAAAGTAGCAGTGGGCTACAGTACAGAACAGCTATTAGTGCTCAAACTTTAATTAGTCATCTGAGGAACTCAACTTTCCTAATTATGACTAAAAGCTTCAGAAGTATGTCAGGGTGTTTTTCACCCCATAAAAAACTTAAGAGATTTAAATGTTAGGCATCTGTTCTTTGTTAATCTCCTGGTCTTTCTCCGTAGTCATTTGTAGAGGTGGATCCTCTGGAGGATGACTTGTCCCACCCTGACAAGTTTTGTGAGGTGGGATGAATCAGCTCTTAAGTTCCTAAGCCATCAGCAACCAGATTTTTTAAATTAATTAGGGCCCATTAAGAACTCTATGGTTTCATCTTCTGAACTCTTGTGAAAACATTGCTTAGCTATTTTGATGAGATGCTTCTTTTAAGGTAACTAGAAGATGAAATTTCCCAATCATATTTTCTTGTCATGGCCCTATATATACAAAAATATTAATTTACAGCTAATGAGCAACACTGTTTTGGTGACACTGTTCCATACTCAGAAAACTAGAGTTTTTCAGATATTTTTATTTCCACACATTTGGCCTCTGATGTTCTGACTGAAACATTTGGATAATTTTCTTTGCAGTTTTAGTGCTTTGGCTCTTCTGGTTTATAATTCTACCAACAACATCAATTTAGAAGAGGAAGACATCCGACAGAAGCTCATAAGTAATAATCGATCCATGGAAGAAGGATATCAGCTTCAAACTGTGGATGTTGATCCAGTGGGTAGGTAGTGTTCAGTTTTGTTACACAATTTTTTTTTTTTTTGCTTGTTCATAAATAAGCATCTTCTGTCCAAACAGTATGACTGTTTCACATTTTAAATTGTCCCTATAAGCCACTAATCTCAGAGAGCCATGATCAAAATACCATTTTTAACAGAACCAAAGTTGTCACAGATTGCTTTAGTCAATGTCTTGCTGTCTGGTTCAAAGAGGCTGGGACAGTTCCTGACAGCTTCAATGGTTTTTTGAGGATAACAAAATGTGCTTTACAGCCAGAGCCAAAATGAGACATTTTGGACCTCCAAGGCCCCTCATCCCCACTTCTCAATGTTGTTTATGTTCCTGACAGCTGTTGCCCTTAATCAATCTTCTTTTAGCACTCATCTCTTCCCATTCATTTGGAAGGGAGGAGGTGGAGGCTGCTGGAGTGCAGATGGATGCAGCATGCCCATTCAAGTCTTTCCTTTGAGCAGCAGCAGCATGTGTGATCCCCCGTTGTGCACCTCTCAATTGCAAACAACCAAGCATTTCCTTTGAAGACAATTTTGTACTGTAGACTGGTTGGTGAGCTGAGGTTGGTTCTGAGGACAAGAAATGGAAGATGTTTAGGTGAAGAATTTTACTATTAACACAAATATACTCATTTTTACAGAAAAATGTTTAGCTGAAGAAAACCCTCCAAACTATTTTTGGCCAGATACCAGACCTACTGTGACCAACTTCACATTTTGCCACGGGAGCTCAGTTCAGACTGCATCAAGAACCTGGTAGGTGTTCAAATATCTGAGAAACTGAGTTGTTTCAGATGTGACTTTCTGGTTATATATAGCTATTATTTAGTTATATATAATGGTTGCCATTGGCTGGTATTGTATTTCAGGAAGATTTTTTTTTATACTGTGAGAGATTAGGTGGGTGCAGTAATAGTATGTATTTCATTGTTAAGAAAAAAAGACTCATCTATCCCTTCTGTAGGGCATATTGGGGCCCACAATTAATACATGTTCAACATGACTATAAAAATAACATCTTCTTACAGAATGAAACTGTTTTATTCAAGTTATAGAATCATAGAATGGCTTGGGTTGAAAGGGACCCTGAAGATCATCTAGTTCCAAACCCCCCTGCAGTGGGCAGGGACACTTCCAACTGGACTACATTGTTCAGAGCCCCACCTATACTGGCCTGTAGGCACTTCCAAGGATGGAGCATCCACAGCCTCTCTGGACAACCTGTAACAGTGTCTCACTGCCCTCAAAGTAAAAAAATTTCTTCCCAATATCTAACTGAAACCTATTCTCTTTCAGTTTAAAATCATTTGCCATTGTCCTGTCACTACATGTCCTTGTAAAAAGTCCCTGTCCAGATCTGTTGTAGCCACCTTTAGGTCCTGGAAAATCCCCACAACAGTTGTTCTCCAGGATGAACAGCACCAACTCTCTCACCTTCTTTAAAGGAGGGGTGCTCCAGCCCCCTCATCATCTTCATGGCCCTCCTTTGGACTTGCTCCAACAAGTCCACATTTTTCTTATCTTGGGGGCCCCAGAGCTGGATGCAGTTTTCCAGCTGAGGTCCCATGGAAGCAGAGTAGAGGGGCAGAATCACCTCCCTCAGCCTGGTTGCCATGCTGCTTTTGATGCAGCCCAGGATATGGTTGGTTTTGTGGGCTGCAAGCACATATTGCCCAGTCTTATTAAGCTTCTCTTCAACCAATATCCCCAAATCCTACTCTTCAGGGCTGCTTCCAATCCATTCTCCTCCCAAGCCTTTATTTGTGCTCGAGATTGCCCTGACCCACACGCAGGACCTTGCACTTGGCCACAACCTTTATGTTACGGTACCCACCTCACGTTTGCTACCACTCCACCACTACTGTCGCAACTGTGTAAGAATTAGAAAAAAATTCTGTGAAGATGAGATGCCTATTTGGATTAATTCAAAACACCTCATCTCATTAGGGGAAAAGTAAAAGAAATCGTGAAACAAATATTTTGCCAGTAGTTAGTCATAACTGAAGGTGGGGATAATCTTATGCTCAAAGATTTGAACTTGAATTTTTAAGGTTTAAGAGATCTTTCCTAATGTAGGGGTTTTTTTGCAAACATCTACAAAAGACTTTGACTCTATATGTCCATTTCCCATTTGTAAAAAAGGGGATATTATTACTTCTATTTATATATTACCAAAACATTATGACTTTGATCTCCTTTGAGTGCCCTAAACATGGCTATGATGATGCAATATTAATTAATTCCTTCATTATTTAGGATGATTATTATTAAATGCAATATATTAGTCTTATCCACCCACATTGCATCTGGAACATGTTCTGAGAAGACCAGATCTTTTACTTTTTCCAAACAGTATGGCAACATGGATATGAATCAGCTTTGAGGTTCAGTGCCAAACAGGAAAGCAACCCGCATTATATTTAAATAACTCACTTCCTCAGCCTCCTAATCTTGTACAAGAGTACAGAAATCAAATTGTTTTTATGTCAGAGACTCAGAATCATTAAAAATTAAGGTTTCTGGCCTTTGCTATCCTGGTATTGCTTATCTTTATTATTCATTTGTGGTCTACACTATACCATTGATTGTGTACAGCACATAAAAAATAATAATTCTGTGTTCTGCCATGTGCTGTCCCTTCCTTGCCTCTGCCTCCACTAGCTTTTGCCAGTATGGAGCACTGGTGGGATTTGTTTGGAGAGAAGAGGAAGCTCTTCTAATAGTCTCTTCTAGTCATCTTCATTCCACATTAGGTGATTACTTGTGATGTTATAATAAAAGTGATCAGCTGAGGAATAATGTTATTTTATCATGTGCTGAGTAAAGGGATAATCTTTTCCCATTTACCATCCTGCCTTTTCCATGCTATGACAACATGATTGTCTTTAAAGAAAAACCAAGGGAAAAAGTGTGTTTAATTTTGGAGCCATTTTTACAGGGTGACAAATGTGATTGAGAGATTGGAGCATCTCTCTTACGAGGAAAGACTCAGGGAGCTGAGCCTGTTCAGCCTTGAGAAGAGATGACTGAGGGGAGACCTCATCAATGTCTATGAGTATCTGGAGGGAGGGTGGCAAGAGCATGGAGCCAGGCTCCTCCAAGTAGTGTCAAGCGATAGGACAAGGGGCAGTGAGCAGAAACTGATACGCAGAAAGTTCCACCTGAATGTGAGGAACATCTTATTTACTGTGTGGGTTACCAAGCACTGGAATAGATTGGCCAGAGAGGCTGTGGATTCTCCCTCACTGGAGTTACTCAAGAACCATCTGGACACAATCCTGTACCATGTGCTCTAGGATGACCCTGTTTGAGTTAGGAGTGATGACTCACTGTGGTCCCTTCTAACTTGGCCCATTCTGTGATTCTGTATTTTGCTATGGTAAGACTTTAAAAAAAAAAGGAATCTTCGTATCTGCCCCTCACTTTGGACCTGGATCCGATAGTGACCTTCCCTTGTTTTCACCTGTGGAGTAAATTTATACCTTCACGTGGCTCCTGTGCATGTTCTTATGAAAGGTAGTATGGCTTGTTATTGACTAGATCAAAGCCATTTATACCAAGGAGAAATTATAGAAACAGCATCTGACTAGGCCATAATAGGGGCATAATAGTTTGTGTCAATATTTTGGTCTTTCCTGAAATACAAGGCCAGAATTTCCACTGAAGATCTGGGGTTTCCCTCAGCTCTGTCATTTAATCAAGCATATACTTTCACTGCCAAATATACATATTGTGTTTCACTAGGGGACATATTACTAGCAATATTGGGAATTGAGAAAAGTGTGTGACTGTGACACCTGCATAAGAATTATGAAATATTTCTAAAATTTTGTTACTATATTTAATGGGAATTTTGTCATTTTTCCTCTTTAGCTATTTGGGTCTGCAGAATTATACCTCATACTGGGGTCAGCCCGATCTTAGAAATTGCACAGGTGGGTATATTAGTGCTGGTCTTTGCAAGGATATATTTTCTCTTTATGCTAAGTTGTTTAAAAATCTTTCTAAAAAAATCAGTGCAAAGTAAATAAACTCTGGGAAAGTGCACCCAAGTTCAATTCAGCTCACCCATTAAAAACTCGGGATACTCAGTTACTAAATTAAATCAAGCTCTTCAGGCAATTTAATCAAGAATATAGGAAGGTGGTATTTTACCTCTATTTGATATTAAAGTTAGGACAAATTTTTAAATATTTCAAATGTCTGCCGGGAGAAAGACTCCTGCTCTCTTCACTAGACTTATAATCAGACATTTTCAGATTTACTCTCTGTTTCTAAAATAACCCCGATGTCATTTTGGCTGTTAAAAAGTAATAAAATAACAAGATGACAATATTATGATCCCCCTTTTTCCCCAGTGAAAAAGAAAGAGTAGCATAAGGAGAAAAAGAGAGAGATAATATGCATTTTATTCCTCTCTTTTTCATTCAATCACCCCTTTCTATAATTTCTGTTCTGATTTACAAACTCAAATTAAAAAAAAAAAATTAAAATAAAGACACAGAAAATGAGAACAGTATATAATCAACAGGTCCTATATACTTTTAAAAAATTATAAATTTGACAAAACGATGAAATCCTATGTTCACTACAAGTACCGTAGAACACAGTCTAGCTTTCAACAGTGCTGATAAAAATTTGTATTTCTGGATTGTTTCAGGACTGTGATGCATTATTTTCTCTTTTTGCCTGATTCTGTATGCTCACAGAAAATGCAGCAGATATCGCCAACCAGCTTCTGAATCTCACTGGTGAGGGGCAGCAGCTGACCTCAGACAAAGTAAATGACGTTGTGCAGAAGCTCAAAAAAATTGTGAACGATGAAGAAATCGATGAATCTCTGGGTTCTACCGTGGTGACAATTTTTTCCAATATTCTGACCAGTTCAGACAGTGTATTGGCAGCCTCATCTTCAGAGTAAGTATTTCTGCATTTGAGAAAAGCTTTTGAGAGCAACCTGCAAGGCTGTAAGGATTTATCCTTCCATGTATAGACAAACTTGAAAATCAAAGTTTTCTAATTTCTGTCAAAAAGAATTTTCCAAAATAGATACACAAATATTTCTTCTTTTAGTGTGCATGACAAAGTGTTTGGATGGAAAAGAAGTCTTCTGATATATGACACAGCATAGATAAAAAGTATTGTTGGAAAATTATTCCAGGGCCAGTGATATGTAGTCATACAGTTTCTGTCAGTCAAAAGCTTTTCAAGAGAGATACATAAAGTTACAGTCTTAACAGTCTCCTTGTGAATACACAGTTGGGTGATAGAAACATAGTAACAAGAAGATCATCTTGTGTTGTGAGGAGTATGCAGAGCATGGGTGGGGATGTTTTCTGTATTTATTTTTTGGAGTAATTTTTATTTCTGTTTTTAGAGCTCTAAAAACAATTGATGCCTTGGCTTTAAAGATCCATTTTGCTGGACCATCCATGAGTATTTCAACACGAAATCTGGCACTTGGAGTGTCTTCTATAAATTCAACTTCATTCAAAGGTGGTTCTTTCAGTGTCAGTCCACAGAATAATGCATCAGATTTCCAGGTACAGAACAAGCAGTTGTATTTGAACATGAAATGTGCCTGTTGTTCCAAGTGTGTTTACTGTGGTTCCAATAAATCCACTTACAACTCCTAGTTCTCCTCCTACTTTCTATTTCCTTTTTCCTACAATCACCCAAACAGATAACAGATTAATGTAGTATTTCCTTGAGTGACAGGAAACACAGATAAACTCACATTCCATGAAGATAAAAAGTAATTTGGCATATAAATCCAGAACGCACTTGACCCTTTTTTAGTTTTGTGGATATTTTTTTTTACTAGTGAAAAAGGAAATTAACCTTTAACAATCTGTAGTACTGACCATTGTACAATATCTAACAACCTTTTTGATGTCTTTCAGCTTTAAAGTAAGATACCTAGATATAGATATCAACTTATAGATTTCTGCAGATACAATAGTTCTTCAACCTTCCAGTGCAGTTTAAATATTTAGTGCTAAAAGAAACATAAGTCTAATCCAGTTGTTAACACAGAGGTTGATTGGCTTGTACTATTTAAGATACCTGAGGCAGTTCAAGTCATTCATGTGGAGCTGAACCAGCCTAGACATTAAAAATAAAATGAACAGAGATCACACAAAATTTAGGAAGATCTCCAGTGTTACAGTATATACACAGGATAATATAGTTAAGATTATCATCACCTCAAAAATATTTTTCTTTGCTTTTTTTTCCCCACAAATAAAAAAAAAACAGACATCAAGAAATTTGAAATACTGTTTGAGATGCACATGAGCACCTATAGGATTTTCCAAAGGTTCTTTTGAAATCAGTAGTAATGAGGTGCCAAAAATTTATAAATTTCAGTGCATGCCTGTCTGCATCTTAAGGCACCTAAATGCTTTTTAAAATGCAGTGCAATTTATTTTTTTTTTTCAGTTAAGTAGGAAGTCTGTGACAGAGGTAATGTAATCTCAGTTTCCTGGGTGTTTCACCATTCGGGTACAGTGAGTCTTACTTGAAGAGGCACACAGAAAATATTCCACAGAAAAAGAAAAAAATCTGCTGTCATTTGGGCCAGAGGAACTAAAACTGAATTCAACAAAATATGGCATCATAAAAACAGTCAAAGACTAATCACTAGATTATAAGTATTGTATGGAAATTAATTCCTTCTGGAAACTGGCAATACAACAATCCTAATAAATGTCTGATCATTTTATAAGATACTGCATACTGTAAAAATCAAAAGAATGAAGACAGAAAAAAAGTCTGTTTTCCAGAAAAAGTAGTAGTAATATAGTAGGCATTATGACTTGTGCATGTATATAGACTTTGGATCAAAACTCAAATGTTTGTTTAAATAGATGAAAATAGATTTAATGTACTTTAGTTTTCACATATTTATATTTCTAGATATTTTAGCTAAAGTTTCTTTGAATCAATTTTATCAGAAATTTTTGGTGATTGTAAATCTACTTTTGTTTAGCTCTCATATTAATGAAGCTCAATAGCAGTTTGTGAAGCTGAATAGTTCTTTGTTATCAAAGGAATGTTTCTCCTGCAGATTTCGTCCTTTATTTATGGAAAGAGGAAAGGAAAATTCTAAAGCCAGGTTTTGGATGATCGCATATGTAACAGGAATTACCATCTGTGGCTTGAGGACATCCAGGAATTTTCTCGTCCTGGAATCATTTATTACAGCACTGTCTAAATAATCATAAAATCCAAACTCCGTCAAATTATTTATAATGTTCCTATTGGAACACAAGCTTCTTCTCAGACTTTCACATTTCCAACAGCCAATTGAGAATTCTTAGCATCCTTCCTACCAGAAAAGTTGCAGCAGCTGTGGGCACCGTTTATATTTTCCACGCCTGTCAGAAAGATATTTGCTATTCCTGCTGAAGGGAGATTCCCTTGTGAAAGCCCAGGTTTTTACCCAGTGATGTGATGATCTATCCTAGGCTCATCAGGGAACATTAAACTCTTCAAGCTGCATGTCAGAATGTTTCCAGATTTTTGTTTGTTTGTTTGTTTTTGGGGTTTTTTTAGGGGGTTGTTGGGGGGTTTGGGGGTTTTGTTGTTTGGTTGTTGGGGGGTTTTTTTGGTGTTTTTTGGTTTTTTGGTTTTTTGGTTTTCTTTCTGTTAAAGTAGATACCAAATAAATTTATCCATGGCAATTTGGAAAGATTCTATTTCAGTTTCCTCTGTCTTTATGTTTCTTGCCAAACCTTTGACTAAATTAGGTTTTGGTGATTCATATTATTAAATTGTTCCTGTAATATATCCATGCTTCTTTGGAGAAGCCTCTTCTACTCTATTTGCTGACAATGCCTAATGGGACATATTTATCATATACGCACTTTCTGTTTAGTGTGGCAGAATCAAACTCTGAAAACCTGGTTTTGAACTGCATTTATCCCTGTCAGGAGATGTCTGTGAGCTGCTTCTTACTGATTTCCAAGGGTGAATAATCTGTCTGTAGCCTATGACTTTTAACTTTCTATTAGTTAATGGTGCTTTTGGAATTACACAGTTATCCATGAGAGACATAAATACACGACCAGGATGCCTCTGGGGAAGTCAGTAGTGGGAGTTCCCGTAACTCACAGTAACACTCTTAAGGGCTTTTACTATAGAGCCACTGTGAGCTGGCTTACTCCCCTTCCTTCATTGGATATGGTGGCACACCTTGAGTAGGCCATGGTGGGGAATTGATCGGTCATAGAATTGCTAATAAAATGCAGGGTTGCATTCTCTTTTATTTCTCACTCACTTGTTACATTCCTGGGCCACAGAGGTCTTTTATATTTCTGATACATTGCCAGTAAAATCTAAATTTATATTATGTCAGAAAGTGCCTTTTTAATGCTATGTAGCACAATAAATATGGAGAAGTGTCACTAATAATTTTTAAAGCTCTTTTCCATAGAAAAGAACATAGAAATTATAAAAGCTCATAAGAGAATTATTTCAGTTGTCCAGATCAAGCCAACTAATACAATTAACAAAGAAAGATTCAGAGCATATTTTTTAGTTCTCAACATTTTTTTGCTATAAGGAAAAGTATCTTAAATGTTACTGAAAATGGTCAAGACTGTCATAATTACTATCTCATTATTTCTAAATCATCATTATAGCCTTGGAGGAGCTTGTTTCTTTCTTATTTTTATGTAATATCTTTTTGTAGCAGAAGGCTGATCTCATGCTGGAAAAGTGGGAAACCTTCCCAGCCTTTAAAAAATTTATTTATTGCATCAACTCTTACATACACACGAGTCATTTTAGTGTTGATTGGTTCTAGTCCCATATCTAGATATTTCTGTGTAAGCGTGTGAACCCAGTTGTGGACAACAGATGGTTTCTTTTATTCATGGTTTGAACATGTTCTCCTGTTGTTTTTATTTAACAGATAGATTTTGACAAGGATCAGACCAGTGCCATTGCTTCTGTTGTTCTGCCACCAAGTTTACTGAAGAATTTAAGTCAAGATGAGTTTGAAGTTATATCCAGGGCTCAATTTACTTTCTTCAATAAAAATGGTCTTTTTCAGGTAAGCATTAATGTCCATGGAGTCATTTCAAAGGGTGAATCAAAGCCTAGAAGTTTCCTGTACTGTAATCATTTCACAGTATTTCATGAGTTATAGGAATTCCTATAGTATTCCTATTTTCCTATAGTAACAGGAAAAGACAACAGCAAACATAGGCACTAAAGACAGTCTTATGTTCAGAGCAGCAAAACAGTTGAAATGTTCAAGTTGAGCTGAAGTCAGTGGTTTAACTGCAAATTCCTCTCACATGTGAAATAAACCTTTTCTCAGGGTAATCTATGGAAAACTTTATCCCAGCTTCTTAAAATCAGAGAAAGGCAGGAAAAGCCTTTAAAAAAGCCTTTAACTTCTGTTAAAATGCATTAATAGAGGTCATTGATGTTCAGTGGAGCCAGGTCATTTTCTATCAGGAGGGAATTTGGCATATAACACTGCCAAGTACTCTCCTTTCCTTTTAGAAGCTGGTTAGCAGTCATATCCATCTGACTGCTTTATATTCAGTTGGAAGCCCTGGGCTGATAGCAGCCAGAGAACTTTTGCCCATATATATATATACTGTTCTTTTCATATCTGTGTTCTCATAAGCATACCATGTTTTAATAGGAATAAGGACAACATGCTCAAGTAGATTTGATGTTTTATTTTTCGGGTCTATATCAAATGGTAATTGTAAATAGTGTCTGCATGGTAGGTGCCAAAAATATTAGGAAGAGTTTGCAGCTTGGAAAAAGAAAACCGAAACCACATTTTTTCAGGGG